>WBNM01035521.1:0-12664 GCA_013399055.1 Ramphastos sulfuratus | reverse complement strand
TCACCACTTTCATGGTGAAGAACCTTTGCATAACATCCAATATATATTGTCCCACTTCTAGTTTTGCAACACTCCCCCTGGTCCTATCACTATCTGACATCTTACCAAGTCCCTCACCAGCATTCTTGTAGGTCCCCTTCAGATACCAGAAGGCCACAATAAGGTCCCTTCAGGGTCTTTTCTTCTCTAGACTGAACAACCCCAACTCTCTCAGTCTGTCTACACAGGAGAGGTGCTCCTGACCTCCTCTGATATGATGGAGTCTTACATTTACCATGGGTATGCACCTGCTCTTTGCAGCAGCCATCTCAAGATGACTCTGTGCTCTAAATCACAGTTTAAAAGAGGCTAACACCTAACAACCCAAGGCCCCATCCAAGGCAACAATTCCCTTCTGATATAGCTACAGGATTTTTGTGGTATGTGTGTTGCTGTCAGGTAAAACCACCTTGGCTTACACAGCTCTCAACATTTTTCAGAAGAAAGAGTCCCTGCTTCAGTTTTCACTGTACATGGACCCTGAAACTTCAGTACAAAGTTATTTTAAGATTCAATAAATAGAGAGAAGCATCAGCCTTAAATTTTTATCCTATATGGAGACAAGATATGTGGAAAGTATGGGAAGAGATATGAAACCAAATGACTGCCACTGTTATCTATGAAGTATCATAGAATCCTAGAATGGTAAGGTTGGAAGGGAGCTCAAGGATCATCTAGTTCCAACCCCCTGCCATAGGCAGGGACACCTCCCACTAGTACAGGTCACTCAAGGCGTCCTCCAACCTGGCCTTCAACACCTCCAGGGAGGGAGCAGCCACAACCTCCCTGGGCAACCTGTGCCAGTGTCTCACCACCCTCACTGTAAAAAACTTCCTCCTAACATCCAGTCTCAATCTTCCCGCTGCCAGTTTAAACCCATTGCCCCTCATCCTGTCATTGCAAGACCTTTTAACATGGTGTTCTCTAATGGGTGTGATAATTGTAATGTTTAATTTATTGGTTTGGGTTTGTTTTTTTTTAATACATCCTCTGTCTCATGTCATGCAAAGAGAGAAAACACTGTGGCCAGCTATTCAGTCTTTTCTTTACCTTCTGGTTACTCATGGTATGCTGATGGGAGTTGGATTTTTTCTTGTCGTTTGCTGGTTTTCCACATGCTTAAAAAAATTGACTTAAAAAAATCAGGTAAGATTTTATTTTTATAGTATTGTAGGAGCAAGGAGGATATTATTCATGTTTTTAAAAGATTCAAAGCACAAATTGGACCTGCCTCTGGTTTTGGGAGCTGTTCAGTTTGGAAGAGCAGTGAGGCATGAGAAAGACTTCATAAGGAGACCCAAGTCATTGGGGAAGGAGGAGGCAAGATGCACTAGATCTGCCATTCCTCTTTGACCCATGCTGAGATGGCAGGCTGAGCCCTTGCAGCCATGAGAGATGCCTTCTGTGTCCCATGGAGGACTCCACACATTTCCTTACTCTTTCCTCACAGGCTTATAGCCTAAAAAAAAATCCTAGACTAACTGATCACAGTCTTAATTCACTAATTCCCACTCTTAGTTCTGTTTCTCCTTCTCATTCCAGTTCTTTGACAAATAGCTCATTTTTAACTCCTTCCCATATTTGGTCTCAATTTTAGCCTTCCTGAATCTCAGTTCCTCCCAATACACCGATTACTACTTGCTCACATCTCACTTTCTCTCTCTGTTGCAAACTTTGTTTTCTATTTTGCTTTTGTCTTGTTAGCCTGCATCTTTTCCTCCCAGGGAGGTTGTGGCTGCTCCCTCCCTGGAGGTGTTCAAGGCCAGGTTGGAGGAGGTCTTGAGTGACCTGTGCTAGGGGGAGGTGTCCCTGCCTATGGCAGGGGGTTGGGACTAGATGATCCTTGAGCTCCCTTCCACCCTTACCATTCTATGATTCTAAATTGCACTCTTTCCTCTAGTCTTTCCAGATCTTGTCCTGTCTACAGTTTCATGTCTTATAAAAAAACTCTTGTCTGTCTGAATTTGCTTTTATTTCACACAGTGGAAACAAGTGATAAACTGAGAAGAGGGAAGAACCTGAATTTTATTTGTAGTTCAGTGCTGAAATATAACACAAGTCAGGAGTGCATGAACAAACTTTTTAAACCATCATTTGCCACAATGTGGACTTTTTTAGGGGTTAGTAGATGTGCTGGTTTGAGGCTAATTGGAATATTTTAATGGAGAAGATTACATTATAGGCTGTGAAAAGCAAACAGTGGTGATGTCTGCTGCACTCATAGGCTTGCTGAGATGTGTAAAAACAAGGACACAAACACTGATAACAGAGGGAGTCTCTGTCTCTCTAGCTGCTGGTTTGGTCTTGGCCTCTCTGCTGAGTAACCTCACTAACCACTGCTTCTAACCCCCCTTGCCCATCCTCCAAACTCACTCTGCATGTAAGGCAGACCATGGGGTAAGGTATAGGGGTGGGGAGAAGGTGGAAGGGTGGTTGGGAGCCCCTCCTGGGGACTCTGATTTCTGGGAGGGGGATTGTGTTTCTGTATTACCTTTAACTTGTCTATGTCTGTAACTATTCCTGTCTATTGTGTCTATCTCTGCTTGTACATTGTGCTGAGCTGTAAATAGAGCTTCAGTCCTTAACTTCCAGCTGGCTGAGTCTAGTCTGGGGGATTTTATAAAGTGTGGGGGGGCAGGGAACTCCCAAACCATCACAGTAGAGTATCTATCTTTGACAAAGAGCATATCTTCCTTTGCCACTACACGCTTCTGCTCTGAACCTCTGAGGAATTGGAGCTGTCATGAAAGCAGATGGATTAACAATGGAGAAATCAGCATACTTCTCAGGAAAATTTGAGTCATGATGTTCTGAATACCTTGGGCAAGGCAATGTCTTTTCAAATAATTTAGTAAAGTTCTTAAGCTTAAGAAATGAAAGTGAGGTCTTCTGTTGGCTCATATTAGCTAACCTTAAAGAGCAGTGACGCCGCTAGCTTTATCTACAGCTAGAAGAAGGTTTTAATTATGGAGTCACTTGTCATAATTTGTCCTTGACAGAATGTTATGGTGGAATTATTACCCCATGATTTGTGGCAAGTTGCTAGTATATGATTAGTAGCAGTGGTCTTTGAAACTATCATCTCTTTCCACATATGGGTAAAAACCCAATCTATCTAGGAAATACAAGATCAAACATCTGTGAAACAGATTTTATGCTGCCTTCTCCTAAATTGTCCTTTGTTCTAGCATTAACTACACTGCATGAACTCCATGTTATGTAACCTCATAAAAATGCAAGAAATAACACATCACCCCCCATGGAAGTAGTGCTAAGCATCAGTTAAATCTGTTTAATGGATGTTCAAATCATCACACTAGCTGTTACAAATCTGGTTTGCATTATATCATTTCCATAATGACAATAATTTAAACTGGCTGCAAGGTGACACTTTTAAAGGTTTGTAGATCATTCTTCAGGGACCTGTTCAGTTTGGTCTTAAATAAATTAATGCTTATGGGGCTAGAGAAACAAATAGGCTTCCCTTATTGGCTAACTCCCCATTTTGTGCTCTCTTCATCCTTTAAATCTTCTGAAATACATCTCAGATCTAGAGAAAGATTTTTCTGATGAGATGTCAAGACTAACTATAAAGGAAGGTAATAGACTGTTTTTTAATAAAGCTACAAAATACCTGTTAAAGTCAGGATAAACACTTGACACAGAGAGAGTTGTTGAAAGTCATCTTAACTGCAATGGAATTTTTCAAGTTTCATATGCTCTTACTAATGAACACCACTTATAACTGTGGGTATCATGTCAGCTGAATGCAAACACTTAGTATAGAATGATAGAATGGTAAGGTTGGAAGGGACCTCAAGGATCATCCAGTTCCAACCCCCTGTCATAGGCAGGGACACCTNATGAGTGAAGTAGACATCACCAGTGTTTGCTTTTTCACAGTATAGAATCTATTTTTTTTTATTAAAATATTCCAATTCGCCTCAAACCAGCACACCAAGGGTGGAAAAATCCTCCAATATCATCAAGTCCAGCCTATAACCTAACACTATGACATCAGCTAAGCCATGCCACCAAGTGTCACATCCAATCTTTCCTTAAAGACCTCCACCACTTCCCTGTGTCACTGAGATTCAAGGGCTTGCCATGTGAAAACAACACCACCACCACCTCAGTACTCTCTTCTGTATGGACTTTACTCCAAGTCTAGCATATTATCAACAGAGGCATGATTATCTTTATCCTTAGCTCCAGAAGTCAAAATATTTCATAAAGATCTTAGTTTCTGTTTTAATAGGAAAATGGGGAAATCCCCAACTGTGTTTTTCCATCTGTGTAGTGATGCAGGGAAGTTTAATATAATGACCAGATGCTACTTTGCAATCTCAGAAATAACTATGAAAAGCAAAAAAAGAGATCATGGCATCATTTTTTAAAACCCTATTTCTTTTTAACAGTTTTTTTTTAAGCAAGGATTTTGATTGTTTTGAGGATTCACTTGTGATTTTCAGTGGTTATGGTTGTCAATGTTGTGAAACAATTGAAGATGGAAAAATGAAAACCCAGATATAATGTCAAATTTGATTAGTTACCCTCCCAACAAAGCTGTTAAAATCTAGTAATGCTTGAGTAAGTTCTGATAATCCTGAATTTTGTTCCATGTATCAGATGTGAAGTTAACCTTTTGTGGAGGAATTAAATTACATTGTTTGATTCTTTTCTTTATTATTATATTCATATTCATTTACATTTTCCAGTTTGAGCCAGGTCAGAGGGACAACTGCCAAAATACAATAAAATCTGAGCTCTTATGCTATTTCTGGTCTCATGTGTCCTATTTTGGAACTTTAGATTGCTTGTAATGGATTTCTAGTTTTGTCCTTTAGTAATTCTGTGGTTTTACTCCCAATTTGCAATTCTTCTATAGATGCATTTTGGAGCATTTGCCCTCTCTCAGGATTTAGAATCATAGAATTATAGAATGGTAATGCTGGAAGGGACCTCAAGGATCATCTAGTTCCAACCCCCTGCCATAGGCAGGGACACCTCCCACTAGCACAGGTCACTCAAGGCCTCCTCCAACCTGGCCTTGAACACCTCCAGGGAGGGAGCAGCCACAACCTCCCTGGGCAACCTGTGCCAGTGTCTCACCACCCTCACTGCAAACAACTTCCTCCTAACATCCAGTCTAAATCTCCCCTCTGCCAGTTCAAACCCATTGCCCCTTGTCCTGTCATTGCAAGACCTTGTCAATAGTCCCTCCCCAGCCTTCCTGTAGCCCCCTTCAGATACTGGAAGGCTACTCTAAGGTCTCCTGGAAGCCTTCTCTTCTCCAGGCTGCAGAGCCCCAACTCTCTCAGCCTGTCCTCATAGCAGAGCTGCTGCAGCCCTCTGAGCATCTTTGTGGCCTCCTCTGGACCTGCTCCAACAGTTCCATGTCCTTCCTGTGCTGGGGGCTCCAGAACTGCACACAGGACTCTAGATTTACCCATCTCTGATTGGCTTCCTTGCCACAATGTCTGACCTTGCATATGCTAGGAACATATAATAAATATCCATTAATTAAAAAAAAAATAGATACAGGGGGAAAAAATAATTTTACCATAGTTTCCTGTGCCCCCTTCATGACACTCACCTCCTCAGCAGCTCAGATCTGATGAAGCACTTTCACAGAAGTAATCCAGTTCAAAATCCAGCTGTTTATTTTGGCATATTACAGAAACAGGAATCTGGTTCTTTGGAGAGGAAAGACTAACCACATCACAGAGCTGATCAGAACTGCCAGCTGCACTACAGGACAGGCATGTAAACCAATCCCTGCACTTGCCTCCACTTGTGCACACAAGTTACCTGCAAACTCTCTTGGAGGTAATGTTAAAGAAAAACATTCAGAACAGAAGAAAAAGAGAAAGAAAAAAAAAACCAACACAGAAATAATTTCTTTATGAATGATATCCTGATGATTTTATGAAAGACTGACTGAGGAATACTTTTGGAAAGCTCTACACTTTTATTTTGACTCACAATCAAAAGACTTTCTAGTTTGCAGCGAAGCATTTCAGTAGGTCAGCACTCTAGATTCTGGTTTTAATATAAATTACACAGCAAATTTTACTTTTTTTGTTATTTTTAACAGCATGCCTTAGAATGTCAAGGCAAGCAAAGGGAAGGAGCCAGTTGAAATGCTAGCAATTTTGTCCTTTCAAGTTCTCCACATTTTCTATTTCTAGCATGATAGAGTGTTTATAGATCATATCTATACACACACACAAAGAGCTGCATGTGGTGACTGAATAACAAAACTGATTTTAAAAAATACAAGAATTTGGTTTAAAAGCACTCCTGAGAGTAACCTAGGTCTTATGAATTAGTCCCATGGTAATTTNCACTGCTCTTGCTGCAGCCCAGCACACAGTTGCTGTCTGGGCTGCACTCACACTGCAGCCTCATCTTGAGCTTTTCATCACCCCAGACCCCCAGGGCCTGTTCCTCAGGGCTGCTCTCAGCCATTCCCCACCCAGCATGGATTTGTGCTTGGGATTGTGCCTGCCCATCTGCAGGACCTTACACTTGGCCTTGCTGAATGTCATGAGGTTGGCCTGGGCACACCTCTGCAGCCTGTGCAGGTCCCTCTGGATGGATCCCTGCCCTCTAGCAAGTTGACTGTGCCACACAGCTTGGTGCCATCTGCACACTTGCTGAGGCTGCACTGATTCCTCTGTCCATGGCACTGACAAAGATGTCAAACAGCACTGGTGCCAGCACTGACCCCTTAGGGACACCACTTGTCCTAGGTATAAAGAATATTGTGCAGCTCCATCCCAACTACATGTTTGCAGCTGCAGCCTTCTGAAAAAGAAGAGATATGAATCACTGCCTGGCACAATTTATCACATTGGGTAAAATCCAGGATGTTTAATGTACTTGACCTAGGTGTGCAGTGTTTGAAAAGAAGCTCTAAAATTGAGTAAACAAATACTCTCATGGCGTTTGGATATGGCTAACCAAAACAACTCAGGGACACATTCTGGGAAGTGAGAAATTTTGTCTGGGAGCTGTACTAAACACTTGTTTTTCAGGATTCTATTTATTTTAAACAGAGGAAATACTTTGCAGTTTGTTTAGCAATTTCTGTTATCCTTGTACAACGTGTTCATGCTAATGTTGAGGTAACAGCATTGCCTTTCCATTTAATAGCCAGCTGGTTTTCTGTGTCTTTTTTTTTAACATACATGGCATACTCACAGACACTATTCATTGCCCTACTACTCTGCTTCTCAATAAGGAAAACTAATCCCCCCTGGCTCCGTAGGTTATTGCATTTGTTTTTGTGTCTTTTGAGGATTTTGAATCCAGAGGGATCTGAACTCTTCAGCCTTGCCAATTCTGTGACTCAGCTTGAAGTGTCATGGGTTGATGCAACAGAAACAAATACCCTCCTTGGTAGGGATGGGATCTGACATCTGAAATATTTTGCAGGGATATCATTAAGTAAAAATAACAAGAGCATCTTCTAAAGTTGCCTTTCTCAAATCTATGAAGAGATCTGAAGGAGATAAAGGTATTTTATCAGCGAGAGGTTTTCTTTCTGAAGGTGATTTTTTTTATTAATCTCAATATTCCTCTTGTGTGGCTCCATCCTGTTCACTCTGGGGAGTTACATCAAATTTAGATATTTAGCTGAACTAATTTGGGAAACAAAATGGCAGAGTAACCTTCAACAGCCTCATAAAATGCTGCTTAAAATGAGATGAGTAGGGAGTGGTGAATAGGGGATATTAACAGAGGTGTGGGGAANTGAGGGTGGTGAGACACTGGCACAGGTTGCCAAGGGAGGTTGTGGCTGCTCCCTGCCTGGAGGTGTTGAAGGCCAGGTTGGAGGAGGCCTTGAGTGAGCTGTGCTAGTGGGAGGTGTCCCTGCCTATGGCAGGGGGTCAGAACTAGATGATCTTTGAGGTCCCTTCCAACCTTACCATTCTATGATTCCATGATTCTAGTTTGTTATTCCAATTTCTGAAAGTCTGAAAACATTCTCACCAGTGTTTTGAGGAGCAGGTGTGGAAATACTGCAATTTTGTTATTGACAGTATGTTAAAAGAACAAAAGTATACCTTCTTTTATTTAAATGTGATAGCCAGTTAGCAGGGTCATTAAAGTTCATGAGAGTTGTGTCATTTGGAGTCTAAAATAGGTGCCTATGGGTGTGGATTCTAGTCTAAAGCAGCAGGCACTTAAGACATGGAGCACTTCCAGGAAAACCACATAAACTGGATTGAGCCAATGGAGGAATCATAATTCACTGCTCAAGCATCTCAGAGTGTCCTAGGTACAAGTGAGGTTACTAAAGATGAACAAATATCTCACCATGGCACTCTAGGTTTCTCAGGAATATTCTTCAAAGGATTTCAGTACTGGCTTAGCTGTAGTTCTTCTTGGTAGTCTTGCTATACGATGATGCATTATTTTAGATTGTATGCTTATATACCCTAAATATATTAACCACAGGGTAAACAGATTAGCAACAATGTTTGTTTTCTGTGCTCTAAAGTGGTAACAAAACTGGATTTGTGAGGGTGGTGAGGCACTGGCACAGGTTGTCCAGGGAGGTTGTGGCTGCTCCCTCCCTGGAGGTGTTCAAGGCCAGGTTGGAGGAGGCCTTGAGTGACCTGTACTAGTGGGAGGTGTCCCTGCCTATGGCAGGGGGTTGGAACTGGCTGATCCTTGAGGTCCCTTCCAACCTTACCTTTCTATAATTCTATGATTTTATTCTGAAACATTTCTGTACTACACAATCTACAGACTTTCAACTGCCCTAGGTTTATAGGTATGAGGGAAGCAGGGATTTACAGTTCTAGATGTCAAGAACTGGAGACAAATGGACTCACACATTTACATGTGTGTGTGCACGTGCACGACAAACTCGTGCACTCTTTCTGAGAATCTTTACAGTGGTCACCTGGAGACACAAGATACATTGTATCAGGATTTTTCTGCTTAACCTTAAGGGCTATAAGTCTTAAGATTTTCCAGGGAATGTAGAGTTGGAGGAAGAAGACTGAGTCAAGATCACTCAGTTACAAAGCTGAGCATTCCACTGTAATTATGGAATGTCACTGATGGCTGGAGAGACAGCAATTTTCTTCTGCTCAGAGGTTGACTCTGCTTAGGGATAACACAGGAAATGCTTCATCTTCTCTTTCCTGTTTTAAAGTCCTCTTTCAATTTGCAACAGATAATAATTTTTAATTGCCACAGTTTTCCTGTGATAACAAATTGCCTACTTTCAACCCTACCACTTTAGAAAATACTACTGTGAGTCAGGTTCTAAATCCCAAATTCTACTGCCATGAAACACCTAATAAAAATACAGATCAGACCACATATCTGCCTCCTTTGTTCCTGGTTTGTTCTGTCCTATGAAAAAAGACTGAGAGAACTGGGGATGGGCTCTCTTGAGAGAAGAAGGATGTGTGAGGATCTTATCAACATCTATAAATATCTGAGGAGTGGATGTCAAGATGAAAGTAAGTCTCTTTATGGTGGTGTTCAGTAACAGGACAAGGAACAATGGGAACAAAGGAACTCCTGGAATACAGGAGTTCCATCTCAACATGTGGAAAAGCTTCTTTGCTATGAGAGTGAAGGAGCATTGGAACAGGCTGCTCAGAGAGGTTGTGGAGTCTCCTTCTCTGGAGACTCAAAACCTGCCTGGATGCATTCCTGTGTGGCACGCCATAGATGATCCTGCTTTGACAGGGGGATTGCACTGGATGATGTCCAGAGGTCCCTTCCAACTCCTACCTTTCTATGATTCTATTATATCAACAACTAAATTAACAACATACAGGTTATTGGTGAAATTAAGTCATCAGATAGGCTGACCAGCCTCCCTTGCCTTTACAATCTGGTGTATGTATTCAGCTGCTGCCTATCATCTTAGAATCATAGAATCACAGAATGGTAAGGTTGGAAGGGACCTCAAAGATCATCTAGTTCCAATCCCCTGCCATAGGCAGGGACACCTCCCACTAGTACAGGTCACTCAAGGCCTCCTCCAGCCTGGCCTTCAACACCTCCAGGGAGGGAGCAGCCACAACCTCCCTGGGCAACCTGTTCCAGTGCCTCACCACCCTCACTGCAAACAACTTCCTCCTAACATCCAGTTTCAATCTCCCCTCTGCCAGTTCAAACCCATTGCCCCTTGTCCTGTCATTGCAAGACTTTGTCAATAGTCCCTCCCCAGCCTTCCTGTAGGCCCCCTTCAGATACTGGAAGGCTACATTGTAGACCCCCTTCAGATACTGGAAGGCTGTCTTGTTGCTAAATTTTAAGGAACTCTGACTCTCCTTTTCAGCTTTGCTTTTAGCATCACTGAGCACAATGGGGCCCTAGTCCATAACTAGGTTTGTGGCACCTTGATAGTTCAAGTGCATTACAGATTTTCAGTGTTCATAGAGAACTAGCTAACATAAGGAAAGCATATGTGCTCCAGACCATGGCAAAACGTTTCATACATACTCATTATAAATCCCTGAAGCGATCAATTTGTAATGAAAACTGTTTGTCCGTGAGCAGTGCTGCCATGCCACTGAAATATAACACATTCAGCATCCACACAGATCTGCAGTGAGCAAATGCTTGCAGATCTGTTCTGTGCTGCACAGACCTTTTTTTCACAGAAACATTCTTTTAATTGCTAACAGAAATGCCATCATCTACCTTAGCTTGATTTTCTTGAGCTAACTTCCTCATGTCAGTAACACATTTGCAGCAGCAGGCTTCACCCAAGTTCTCGCCTTGTTAATTTTTGATCTTTGAAGGTTACACTGACAACTCTCCCAGCCTAAGTGCTTTCCTTTGCAGAAAACAAAGTAATCAGATTTCATGAGACCTGGGTTATTGCACACTTGTATGTAGCTCTTGGAGGAAGCTCCTAGAGGAAATAGAAGTCTGTAACATGCTCCAAATTCCCTTCAGGGCCCCTGGTTCTTTGATTTAATCTTGAAACAGTCAAGACTTTTAGCCAGTCTTCAGACACAAATAGGCTGTGGCATCAAATTCACTTCAAGGAAGTACATTGTGACTTTGTACTGATCTCTGCCATGGCTAAATATATTTTCTCATACCTTTAATAAGCTTCCTTCCATATAATCTGTACTGAAAATTTAATTTAACAAAAGCAATAGCTGATATTTTTTAGACGTTTGAAATGGCTAAAAGGGAAGAAAATTTTTAGTTATTTGGTCTGCTTGGCAGTTTTTGGTTATTGATTAAAGAGAATGTGGTTCTAGACATTGTCTAAACTCCATTTTGCTTTTAAAACACTTTTTCTTGCAAATTCCTTAGAGACANAGCATCTTTGTGGCCTCCTCTGGACCCACTCCAACAGTTCCATGTCCTTCCTGTGCTGGGGGCTCCAGAACTGCACACAGTATATACATACATATATATGTATGTACATATGTACTCATACATATATATGGTCCCTTCCAACCTTACCATTCTATGAATCTGTGGTTCTCTCAGTCTATCCCCACCCCTCTGATCATCTTCTTGGATCTCTTCTGGACTCATCCCAACAGTTTCAAGTCCCTGATGCTGTGGATGTCTTCTGGACTCATCACAACACTTCCAAGTCCCTGATGCTGGAGGCACCAGAATTGGATGCGGTGCTCCAGGTGAGGTCTCATGAGAGCAGAGGGGAAGAATCCCCTTCTTTATCCTGCTGGTCACACAGTCCAGGATTTAGTTGGCCTTCTGGGCTGCAAGTGCACATTGTCAACTCACGTTGAGTTTTATTGTCAAATGACACCCAGAAGTCTTCCTTCTAGAGACTGCTCTCAAGTGACTCCTCACCCAGGCTCTATTTCTGCTTGGAATTGCCCTGAGCCAGGTGTAGGACCTTACACTTGGCTTTATTAACTTCATGAAGTTGGCTTGGTCCCACCTCTCAAACCTGTCCAGTCCTCCCTGTATGGAATCTCTTCCCTCCAGCATGTCAACCAGACCACACAGCACGAAGTCACCCACAAAACTGCTGAAGGTGCTCTCTGTTCCACCATCCATGTTTCCGACAAAGATGTCAAACAACACTGCTCCGTGTTTGTTTCAATTGGAAAAGACCTTTAAGATCATCTAGTCCAAACTTCATTCAGTCATGTTTCAATACAGTCTGGTTACATTTGTGGTGTTGGTTTAGATATTCTAAGTGACTGGCTCATTTATCTAGTTCATATGTCATTAGTCTCCTCCCTGAGTAGGTGTTGCCTGGGTCACTGTGGTGGTCTCACTGGGAAGCTGAAAATGCAATTGTGGAAGAAATACAGTGAGATGAGAAGACTATTCAAGGCTTTTACCCCTTTGCTCCTGCTTTGCAACAAATCTGTTTTCTACTACTTTAGATGTGTGGAGTTCTGACCGTGAAACTTGACAGTTAAGCTAAGAAATTAAATACTGACATAAACCTGAGAAAGAAATTGTCATTTGAACTCCTGTTTCCTTTATAATCAATCAGGATGGACCAGGCTATTTGCATTAGATACAGATATCTTTCTTAAGATGTGTTCTTCTGTTCTTTATGTACTTTAGAACAGCTACAATCAGGTTTTTGTTGAATTGACATTAAGAGGTGTATTATAGAATGAGGAGTCCTGTGTGCAGTTCT
>WBNM01035519.1:0-21405 GCA_013399055.1 Ramphastos sulfuratus | reverse complement strand
CTATGATTCTATGATTCTTCTGGGTGTTATCAAAATTTTAGAGGTTTGTAATATTTTTCTTGAGGTTTTTTCTGTACTACAGTTAAGGATATTTGAATATAATTGATGATAATTAATTGATATTTAAATGCAGTGTAAATCATATAGCATATCTAAAGGCTAGAATTTACAGAGAAATGTACCCTTTCGTGAAATTCTTGTTTCAGTCAAAAGGAAAAGACTGGTTCAAATAAAAGGTAAAGTGTTAACTGGGTTAAATGACTAGGTACAGACCAGCCAGGTAAAGTCCCTTCAGCCATAAAGGAAGGTCAAATTCAGGACCAACCAGGGAACATGAACATACATAAATCTATGGGACCCGATGAGATGCATCCCAGAGTTCTGAAGGAATTGGCTGATGTAGTTGTAGCATCCCTTTCCGTAACATTTGAAGAGTCCTGGCAGTCAGGCGAAGTCTCTAGAGACTGGAAGAAAGGAGGCATGGCACTTAGTTTTAAAAAGTGTGAAAAGAGAATCCTGGAAATGACAGACCTGTCAGCCACACCTCTGTGCCAGTAAAAGCATGGAACGAATCCTCCTTGAAGCTATACTAAGACACATGGAAGACAGGGAGGTGATTTGACACAGAGCATGCCTTCACCAAGGGCAAGTCCTGCCTGACCATTCTAGTGGCTTTCTACAGTGGTGTAACTATATCTGTGGACAAGAAAAGAACAGCAGATATCACCTGGAATTTTGTACAGCTTTTGACACAGTCCTCCACAACATCCTTCTCTTGAAAGTGGAGAGATATAGGTTTGATGGGTTGTCTGTTCAGTGGATAAGGAGTTGGTTGGATGATTGCACACATGGCTCAATGTCCAGAGGGAGGTGTGTGACAAGTGAAGTCCTCAAGGATCTTTACTGGGACCAGTGCTGTTCAATATTTTTATCAATTATATAGGTAGTGAGATTGAGTGCACCCTAAGCAAGTTTGCAGGTGATATCAAGTTGAGTGGTGCAGTTGATAAGACTTAAGGACAGGATGCCATCCAGAGGGACTGGGACAGGCTGGAAAAGTGGGCTGAGGAGAATCCCATGAGGTTAAATACGGCAAAATGCAAAGTTCTGCACCTAGATCAGGGCGGTCCTTAATATCAATGCAGGCTAGGATATGGTGAAATTGAGGGCAGCCATACAGAAAAGGATTTGGGGTTACTAATGGATGAGAAGTTGGACAGGAGCCGACAATGAACACCCGCAGCCCAGAATTCCAGTGGCATCCTGGGCTGCATCAAAATAAGCATGGCCAACAGGTAGAGAGTGGTGATTCTGCCACTTCACTCTGGTGAGACCTCACCTGGAATACTGTGCCCACCTCTGGGACCTCCAACACAAAAGAGAAAACCTGCTGGAACGTGTTCAGAGGAGGGCCACAAAGATAATCAGAGCACTGGAGCACCTCTCCTATAAAGACAGGTTGAAAAAAATAGGGCTATTCAGCATGGAGAAGAGAAGGCTCCAGGTAGATCTTGTAGCTACATTTCGGTATCCACAGGGGACCTACAGGAAAGCTGTTTAGGAGGGTTTGTAGTGAGAGGATAAGTGGCATGTTTTTAACAGGGAGCAGGGTAGATTTAGGTTAGACACAAGGAGGAAGTTCTTTACAATAAGAGTTGTGAAATACTGGAACAGGTTGCCAAGGGGTGTGTTTGAGGCCCCATCCCTGGAGACATCCAAGGTCAAACTGGATGCGGCTCTAGATAGCCTGATCTAGTTGGCAACTAGTCATATTTCTCTTTTGTTAGCGAACAATGGCTTTCCTTTCGAAGGCAAATAAATCTTCAGTTTGAAAAGTTATTTTAAATCTTGATGTCTTTGAGGATTAGATAGCCAGTCTTCAGCTAATCTCTCCACTGCTTGCCATCTTATAAACATCTGAAAAAACTATTTAAAAATTACCTAAAACATTTAGTGTTAAATGGTATTTTGCTGCACAATGAGTATCATCACTGTGTAATAGCATCTGATGAATATCCTATTATCATCAGAAGGGAGGCTTTTAAATCAGGCCTTAACTACTTTTAATAAAGGCTTGGAATGTAATCACTGAAATTGTATTTTGCTTTTTTTCTTGTGTGTTTTTGCTTCTGTCTGGAGTCTTCAGAGATTTTTCAGTTACACTCTATCTACTACCTGTTGTGAAAGACTAGTAAAGAGATAATATAAGCAATTAGAAAAACATTGCTCAGTCCTGAAGAAGTGTTATTGCTTTAAATTAATGTTCTCAATGGGACTACACAATAGTGTTTCAGTCACATTTTATTGTTCCTGTATTTTCCCAAAGATACCTTTGTTTTTTCCATATCTGGTCTAATCAGTAACACACAGGTGGCTGCAGAACAGCACTAATGCAGTAAATATTCTCCCTTAGGAGTAAGTAACATTGAACAGAAAGCAAGGTCAATCTGCGATCCCGTTATACATGATGTCAAAACTAAGTATCATAAAAATGCTTCTAGCTTAGATTTAATGTTAGTTTTTTTAAACACTTAAAAATCTTAGTCTGTAATTAGACTTGCCACAGTACTATGTGCTGAGTGAGTTGAGGGTATGAATTAGGTTAGGGTGAGATTCCACAAATAGATCTTGCCTCTTAGTATCCAGATTTAAGCCCATGTATGTCCAACTTGCCATGCTGTGCTGCATGCTTTTCCCCAGTTTGAGACAGTGTGATGGTACTAGCTGGTCACGCTAGCCTGTAACTCACCAACTGTTTCTCATATGAGGAGTAAAACCACAGGCTTTCATAAGGCAGAGTTACGAGATGAAGCTTATCCTTTTGTGTCCTGGTCTGCCAACAGCTCTTCCACTGTTTTGCCTTGTATTTCTGACAAGATAAATTGAACCGGAGATTTTCCACACTGACAGTGATTTCTAAGACAGTAGGAAAGTATCTACAATGTAGGTACTAGAAAGAGTTGTTAAATGAGAAACCATCACCCTAATATCCACACCACACTTTCAGCTGTTGGGTGAGCATTCCTCTCTGATGGGAAGGTTGATCAGTGGGCTCCTGCTTTGTTCTTGGGAGGTCTCCACTGTGGAATACCTCTACCTTGAAGAGGAAGCTCTGGAAGACAACCTAGTAGAGATGAGTTCTCATATCCACATACACAAAGGTATCCCCTCCTTGCTACACTGTATAGTATTTGTTTATACACCTCCTCTGGGCCCAAAATGTAAAGTCTAAGACATAAAAATATAACTTCTGAGGTGTGCCATCCTGGGTTTTGGGTTTGTTTTTTGTTTTTGTTTTTGTTTTTTTTATTTACAGCGTAGCATGACTCACCAGAGTGGTGTATTTTTAACAAAAAACTGAAGGTGAATTTCACTTGACCTATTGTCTGACACTGAGGTGTGTGATGGCCTTTGAGGAGACCAAGTTTGGTGGGATGTTGTTGTAAGATAGTGTCAGAGGAGTAAAAAGCATCTGCTGCACTATTCTATTCACACAGCTTAACTCAAAAAACAAACCAGTGTTCAAGGTTAAATACAGGTCTGTGTCTAGTTAGATTATGGCTTTAGAAATCTGAACAACTGGGTTCATGAGGGTACCAAGCATTTTATGTATTTTCTTGTCTCCCTCTTTACACAATATGTAAAATATTTTTTCCAAAGTAAATAGACCATATAGCCATTTAAAAATTATTATTTTTATTTCCCATTATTATTATTAAATAAAACTCTAGGTGATCTTTATGTAAAAATATTGAGAAATTCTATTCTGGAAGCAGAAGTGTTTGGAGTTTATCAGTAACTGTTATTCCCTGAGGCTAAAGTTGGAGAAAAAGTGAGTACTCCTGTCCAGCCCCACAGAACAGACTACACTTAGAATAAAATGCAGGAAAAACAAAAACAACAACAACAAAAAAAAATCCAACAAAAAAAAAAAAAAAAAAAAAAAAAAAAAAAAAAGAAAAAAAAAAAAAAAAACAAAAAAAAAAGAAAAGGAAAGAAAGAAAAGAGACTACAACAGCAAGAATGTATAAAGTTCATGTACACTATTTTGAAGGTTTTCTTTTTGGTTTGATTTTGGTTTACGTACTACATTTCTTGCAACTTGTATTACAGCTTGCCTTACATTTTAAAGGATGCTATTTATCAGTTTCCAGGCAGATAAAAATGTATTTCTTGTTCTCCCATTAAAAATTCTGGGTTTACATGTGATATTGACTATACTAAAAGTTCAATTAAAACAAAAAGTAGCATTCATGCCAGAAGAATGAGAGGGCTTTAACTATCAAATAATGCAAATTAGTTTGCAAAATCACATGGTGCGGTTAGCTCACGGCAAAGCTCTCAAGCACATTTCTTTCCTCCAGTTTTAGCATCATGCAAATAAGGAAGCTTTTGGTCACCACAATATGTAAAATGCTGTAGGAATCTATGTGATGTACTACACAGATTGTAACGGTTTACTTGTATTATCATCCTGCTTTCTTTAAAAAACAAACAATACATAAATTTCTTTAAGTGACCTGTACTAGTGGGAGGTGTCCCTGTCTATGGCAGGGAGTTGGAACTAGATGATCCTTGAGGTCCCTTCCAACCTTACCATTCTATGATTCTATGATTCTTTAAATGAATAGATTTATAATATGGCTCATGGGAAAGCGAAGCAATAGATGCATCAGCTAACACGCTCTGCATAGTGAGGGCATAAGTGACATTTATCCCCTTTGAGCTTATCCCTTTATCCATAGACTTAGTGCCTGATGGGGCAAATTAGCAAGGAAATCAATGTCTGGAGTCTAGTTCATGGGTTTCTGTTATCCTTGTAGAGATGATATCTTCTTAAGCAAACCTTATGATGGTTGGTGCATTAATCTCCTGCCAAATTTATTCCATAACCTCTGCAACTGAAATCAGAATGAGTTCATCTGATGAAAAAAGCAAATGAATAAATAATGAAACAAAGTATTTCCAACAGCACATATATAGAGTGACAGTATTTAAGGGCACTGTTAACCCCAGCTAGCAACAAAAGCACCGCATGGGTACTTACTCCCTGCCCTCAGTGACAAGGGGAAGATAATGGGAAGAGGAAAAGTGAATAAACTTGTGAGTTGAGATAAAGACAATTTAACAGGTAGAGCAAAAGCCAAGCACGTAAACAAAGCAAAACGAGTTTGTTCACTGCTTCCCATTTTCAGGTAGGTGTCCAGCCATCTCCAGTTTACAGCCAGTATTTGTGTCCTTTTTTTTTTTTTTTTTTTTAAAGAAGTAACAAAAAGGTGGCAAAAGCCATAGACATCATATGTACCTGCATTAATTTACAACTGCATTTTCAAAGTACTACACAGGCTGTTAGCTAAGCAATCCCCACTGGAGATGGCAAATGGAACCTTATTTCTGGCTTTCAAACTGTGGGTGCAAGAAGGCTTTTTGTTGCTGAATATGTTACAGTGATGACTTACAGGTTTGGAATTCCAAAAAAGAGAAAATGTTTTAAATAAATGAGCAGAGGGAGTGAATGACTACAGACGAGTACTAAAGCTATTCCGTTCAATTTGTAAAGCAATGACCCAGCGGAGGAGACGTGCAGCAGAGAGATAAAATTTCCTGATATTGAAACCCAGAGAGGCATATAGTAGCCATTGACAGAAAAACAAAATATAGAACAGAATTACTTGGGTGGGCTAATTGCCTGGACTGATACAGTTCAATGCCGGGAAATTTACTCTTTCAGCTACAGGGAATTTCATAGTAAAAATAAGAAAAGAAAACATAGTTTGAACGACCAAACACAAGAGAATTCTGAGAAATGTTTGAGGACAATGATTGTAAAGAATAATCAAACACTTTATTTCATTTTTTTTTTCCTATCTAGAATCACATTATATCAAATTGTAGTGTGAACCATCCTTGTTGTACCAAAAATGTAACTGCTTAAATATGATTGTTTTGGTGCCTTGGAAGTCTTACTGGCGGTTCTAACTTCACCAGCAGTTCCAAGCCTAGTGGCCCAAAGTTCACTATATTTCCAGCCCCTGCTGGCACATTGCTGCTATGTCCCTGGAGAGACACTCTTCTCTTGTAGGAGAAACAGCAATGTAGCAAATCTCGGTGGCAGACTTTAAAGGAGAAGGTGTGTACACTTTTAAGCAAAGCTGATTTCATTCATTCACACTCACATTCATATGCCACCGTATGTTCACATTTACCAGGATACTTGTTAGGCAATTTTTTTTTATTTTGAGGTGTGTCTCAGTGTTTGTGAGATCATAAGGTAACTCATTCTGGAAGGCACCTCAGGATATCATTATCTTCTTGCTGAAAGCATGGTTAGTTATAAGGTCAAACCACACTTCTCAGGGCTTTATCCAGTCTAGTCTGGTGTGTGGCACAGTCTTTAAGATCTCTTTAATCATATGTGTGGTGGTTTGAGGCTAATTGGAATATTTTAGTGGAGAAAATTATATTATAGGCTGTGAAAAGTAACCAATGGTGATGTCCACTCATAGGTTTGCTGAGATGTATAAGAACAAGAACACAAACATAGATAACACAGAGTCTCTCAGTCTCTCTCTGGGAGCCAGTGGGTCTTCTGCTCTCTGCTGAATAAACTAACTAACCACTCTACTTCTAACCCCAAGTTGCTGATCCTCCAAACTCACCTTGAGCATAAGCCAAACCCTAGAGTAAGGTAGAGGGGTGGGAAGAAGGTGGAAGGGTGGTTGGGAGCCCCTCCTGGGGACTCTGATTTCTGCGAAGGGTATTGTGTTTCTGTATTACCTTTAACTTGTATATTTCTGTAAATATTCCTGTATATTGTGTATATATCTGCTTGTACATTGTGCTAAGCTGTAAATATAGCTTCATTCCTTAACTTCCAGCCAGCTGAGTCTAGTCTGGGTGCTTTTATAAAGTGGGGGGGGGACGGGACTCCCAAGCCATCACAATATGTTGCAGTTAAAGGTTTGTAAAGGACGAGGTGCAGTGGAAAATATACATATATACACTGTTACATATTTTTTAAAGTATTACAAAAAGTGTTATATTTTTTAAAAGTAATACATTAACTATACTATAATAGCAAAAGTAATTCTGTTACTTAGTACTTAACACAGCAAAAAACATAATACTTACACGCCTGCCATCAACCCCATTAGATATGGTAGCATGCAGTGGAGCATAATCCAGATTTCAAGATGTCAAGGCATCAATACTTAATAGATGTCTCCACAACAGCAACATTCACCGGAATTGGTTGCCTCACTGTATCACAGCTCTGGATATGTTATATCATAGAATCACAGTATTGTCAGGGCTGAAAGGGATCAACTAGCTGTACCCCACCTGCCATGGACAGGGACAATTCACACTAGATCAGGTTGCTCCAACCAGCCTGGCCTTAAAAACTTCCAGAGATGGGGCTTCAACCACCTCCCTGGGCAACTTATTCCTGTGTCTCACCACCCTCATGGTGAAGAATTTCTACCTAACATTCAATCTGAATCTATCTACTTCAAATTTTGGTCTATTCCCCTAGTCCTATCACTACCTGACACCCTAAAAAGTCTCTTACCAGCTTTCTTACAGGTACTTCAGATCAGGTGCAAAAGCAATATTAAGGCAAAGCATGTTGTCTTTACCTGCTCATCTCTTTTTATCAATGCATCCCAAGGTTAATGGGCCTTTGGCCACAGATCAGCCAATCAGAATGGCAGTTAGCCAAACTGATCATATTAGGTGAAGACAGGGCTTACTTTTACCTTTTAGGGGAGAACACAAACAAGTGTATAAACACATGTGGGTACTCTGTAAAGAAGTTTAGACAGACATGAAGGTGCCAGGCTTTTTGTCCTTCTTCCCACAGTTGCTTCTTCCATCAGCAGAAGGAAGGAGAGCAGAAAAACATGTCCGGGCAAACCAGGACATGTTTAGGCCTAATTTGACCTATTTTGGCTTTCCACAACACTGAATCAGGCCACATATGTCCTCTAATCAGGAAAATCTGAAACTTGCTTCCACAAAACTCAAGCAGCATATCTATCTTGTTCAAGAATTGCTTTTTCAC
Organism: Ramphastos sulfuratus; assembly: GCA_013399055.1. Lineage (NCBI taxonomy): Eukaryota > Metazoa > Chordata > Aves > Piciformes > Ramphastidae > Ramphastos > Ramphastos sulfuratus. Next base: position 13,343 of record WBNM01035519.1, on the reverse strand, counting down.
TGCAAAGATAGTCACGGGTCCTGAGGGAACTGGCAGATGAAGTTGCCAAACCACTGTCCATCATATTTGAAAGGTCATGGCAGACTGGTGAAGTTCCTGCTGACTGGAGAAGGGCAAACATAACACCCATCTTCAAGAAGGGAAAAAAGGATGACCCTGGGAGCTATGGAGCAGTCGGTCTCACCTCTGTGCCTGGCAAGATCATGGAGCAGATCCTGCTGAAAGCTCTGCTAAGGCAAATGGAAAACAAAGAGGTGATTGGTGGTAACCAGCAATGGCTTCACCAAGGGCAGATCTTGCCTGATAAATTTGGTGGCTTTTTATGATGAAGTCACAGTGACAGTGGACAAGGGAAGGGCAACTGATGTCATCTACCTGGACCTGAGGAAGGCATTTGACTCTGTCCCACATGACATCCTGGTCACCAAGCTGGAAAAACATGGACTTGATGGGTGGAGCACTGCTGGATAAGGAATTGGCTGGATGGTCGCACACAGAGAGTGGTGATCAAGGGCACAATGTCCACCTGGAGACCAGTGACAAGTGGCGTCCCTCAGGGGTCAGTGCTGGCACCAGTGCTGTTTAACATCTTTGTCAGTGACATGGACAGAGGAATCGAGTGCACCCTCAGCAAGTCTGCAGATGACACCAAGCTGTGTGGCACAGTCGACTTGCTAGAGGGCAGGGATGCCATCCAGAGGGACCTGGACAGGCTGGAGAGGTGGGCCCAGGCCAACCTCATGAAATTCAACAAGGCCAAGTGTAAGGTCCTGCACCTGGGTAGGCACAATCCCAAGCACAAATCCAGGCTGGGTGGTGAATGGCTGGAGAGCAGCCCTGAGGAAAAGGACCTTGGGGTCTGGGTTGATGAAAAGCTCAACATGAGCCTGCAGTGTGCGCATGCAGCCCAGACAGCAACCGAGTCCTGGGCTGCATCAAGAGCAGCGTGGCCAGCAGGGCAAGGGAGGGGATTCTGCCCCTTTACTCTGCTCTCGTCAGACCCCATCTGGAGTACTGTGTGCAGTTCTGGAGCCCCCAGCACAGGAAGGACATGGAAGTGTTGGAGCGGGTCCAGAAGAAGGCCACAAAGATGATCAGAGGGCTGGACCAGCTCTCCTATGAGGACAGACTGAGAGAGTTGGGGCTCTTCAGCCTGGAGAAAAGAAGGCTTCGAGGAGACCTTAGAGTAGCCTTCCAGTATCTGAAGGGGGCCTACAGGAAGGCTGGGGAGGGATTATTTATAAGATCTTGCAATGGCAGGACTAGGGGCATTGGGTTTAAACTGGCAGAGGGAAGATTTAGACTGGATGTCAGGAGGAAGTTCTTTACAGCGAGGGTGGTGAGGCACTGGAACAGGTTGCTGAGGGAGGTTGTGGCTGCTCCCTCCCTGGAGGTGTTCAAGGCCAGGTTGGACGAGGCCTTGAGTGACCTGTGCTAGTGGGAGGTGTCCCTGCCTATGGCAGGGGGTTGGAACTAGATGATCCTTGAGGTCTCCTTATCATTATATGATTCTATGATTCTATAATTTACTATGGTATTTTCTTTATTTTTCCAGGATTGCACATCTGACTTCTGCAGCAATGAGTGTGTGTTTCTTCCATATACGAAGGGATTCACCTACCCTTGGCTATCTAGAGTGAAACATCTGTGCCTGGACCAGGAATGGTGTGTTCCTTTTATAGCTAAACAATAGTCATCTTTGTAAGATGAGTCATTCTAAGCTTGGTACTTTAGATAGCTATCTCCAGAGATGAATTTCCTTCTATTTCTTTCTAGAGATGTCTCTTCATTGTTTGCTAGAGGAGATGAGAATTTACCTTATTCTGATCTATAATTAAGTATCTAATTTGGATTAGGGCAGATCATATGTATCATGAGTTTTTTATCATTGCATTTTATAGTAGTGCTTTCTGTATAACCACTTCTAGCTTTACCAAAGCGATCTGCATTGCATGTCCTGAAATACAAATGTCCTTGTCAAGTGATTCAGATCTGTTTGCATATGGAAATGATAGATTCTGCACAAGATAACCAGACTGCTAAAGGGAAAACAAGAACCTGAAACTCCTAGGGAAGCTGTGTATATAACAAATGATGAGTAATGGTGCTTAGCTCCTTGAAGGAATTGCTTAAGCACTGTGCATAACTAAGCTAGAGGATCTGTGTTATTACTGTTCCATAAAAGAAATGAGAAAATATTTTATTTTGCAGGTAACAAATTGCTATCTACCGTTAAAGTTAGTAAACAGATGAAACAAGTAGATAAGAAAGCAAGGCTGAATTTTAGATAGAGTGCAGCAAAGTAGAGATGTCCTTCACTAGTACTTCACAGTGTTGAAGAACATTTTCTTGTGTTTGTTTTTTCAAAATATGAGTAATTCCAGTTTATGTTTTTTAAACCTTTTAAAAACTTTTTTGTTTGTTTGTTTGTTTGTTAGTTATTGTTACAGGCCTCATTTGTAGCTTTGTCAGCTCACATCTGTGAGGTAGGAAAGCCAGCCCTGGAGAACTGTGAATGAGAATTAGTTGCAAAAAATACTCCCTAGTCAACAAAGAGGGTTGGGATGTGTCAGATGGATTTCACTCTTGACTCAAAACATCGTTAATACTGACAAGTTAGAACTTACGATGTGAAGTATAAAACCTGCAGTATTTTCTACAGCATAATGTGGTGGGGTTTGGAACTAGATGATCTTTGAGGTCACTTCCAGCCTAAACAATTCCATAGTTCTGCAGTCTACAAGAACTCTTCAGGGCTAAGACGAAACCCTGGATGTGTTTCTCCTCTCTTGTTAGTTGCCTGGACAATTCCCTGACCATGGTTCGAGACAGAGTGTCTTTAAAAAGACACAGAGAAGTCTTCCAAGAGGCTAGACAGGTCCAGGAGGTGGACCGGAAAGTGTAATTGTTGCTATTTCATTCCCAGAATGCCTGCATTTAGGCTTTGTAAGGGGACAGAACAAGCTGTCTCTCCCCTTTTTCCTCCCTCTCTCTCTCCATCCAATTTTAGCTGCATCACGTGTCTGGTAACGTGGGGTGGAGAGAGGTATAATATGGGGCTGGGGGCAGGCATTCAGGTCTGGGATTTTGGCCTGGTTTTGGAGGTAGGTTTGTGGAAACTTTGGAAGTAGGTTTGTGGAAAGTTTTACAGAACTGTGGCCTAGGGATTTCTCTGTATTGTATATGCTTTGCACTGTAGCATGTAGTTTATGAATAGCATTTTTCATTTAAACTTCCGATAGTACTCTATTTCTGTCCAATTCTGTGTGGAGTTTAACTACTTTGAGGAGAGTTAGAGAGCCTGTCTAGCTCCTAGAACCAAGACACCATCTGCAGAACTATTTATTTATGCCACAATTTCATTGTCTTGTCTGAGGCAAGCACCGTGGAGAAAGCAGCTTAATGATTTCAGCCTTGCTGCATAATCTTTGAATATCTCTTGTTTCAACAGGGCATCCCCAACCTAAGCAAGATGAACAAAATCATACTTTGGATTGACTCACAGACTGGGTGGCAAGTGAATAGCCATGAAGGAAAGGCAAAGTTCAATGACCTTAAGGATATTCCTGCACCCCAATAACAACACAGAAAAAAACAGTTATGACTGTTACAGCTGTGATAATCTGATGACAGAGGAAAGAAAAAAGTTCATAGATAGAGGTAAGAGGTTTGATTTGACCAACTAGGCAAAATGGAAAAAAATAAATCAAACTCTCAAGCATTCAAGATCTTTTAAAGTATGTACATGTATTGGGGAGTTACATTTGAAATAAAAATGCCTTACTGTTTCAAGGTATTTCTGCTTACAGAATAACGGATTTTTTTGGGGGTCAGTGAGAACTGTGAGCATCAGAAATGTGTTTTGAGATGGATTTTTGGGGATGCCTGCTGATTTCTTTTAGTTATCAGTACAATCTACACAGATTTGTTTCATGTGCCTTCTGTTTTGATAGCATAGTGTATGCTGAAGAAGTATTTATGGTTTTAACCCCCACACTAGCAGAAGACCTATAGTCCCTATTCTAGTTCTCTGTGTCCACTTCTGTTCTAACCATGTCACAAAGAGTTGTGGAATAAAGTGCATCTCCTAAATCACTTGCATTCTTTTCCTTTGTGGATGCCACCAGAATATTGTTTTGACAATGGAGTTGTGTTACGAAGAGGGTATATATGCAGTTAAATATAATACTTGACATTTAAGTGACTCTTTTCTTTATTGCATCTGAAAGGAAACTATAAAGAAATGTAACCACTCCTGTTGTCATTTTATACACTGAGAAAACAAGACACAGAGGCAGAACTGAGAACAGAACAAAAGCCTTATTTCTAGACATGAGCTTGTCACTTTAGACCAATTATATTGTCTAGTTTGGGTTTTACAGGAAAAAAAAAAATAAGGCTCCACTGCACAATGTGCAGAACTGTATGTAGTGATGTGTCTCATTAAATGTTTATTCTTCACAGAAATAGCCAATATAAAAAAATTTATTGCCCTGCACAGTCTGATTAGAGAGTTTCTGCTATGTTCTTTCTAAATAAATAAGAAAGGAGGTTATATTCATGCCTTGGTTTCTGACTAAATTGCTGATATCAGTGAAAAACCTTCCATGGAGAAAAAAAAAAACCAGTCCTGGATGAGAAAAGCATAAAAGAAGTTTGTATCTCCTAAACTAATTCTGTAACCTTTTGACTGAGATCTGAATATATTTATGAATGAAGATGTGATTTACGCTTCAGGTGATAAAGATAAATTAGATTATCCAGTGCAATTGATCATCAAGTAAGATGTAGTGGCAATGTGATAGACAACAAAATCATACTTAAATTATGGTGACAGAATTAACATGGAACACAAAAGAAAGGGAAAAAAAAAAAAAAGAAAGATGATAAAACCAGTGATTTGAGGAGACTAGATAGTAAGAAAGTCCTTGAATTGTGAATAAAAAAATAGCTCTTTGTGAAGCAGAGGTTCCCAATTTAATTTTGAGAACATAAATATCAAATGGTGCTGTAGAATTACATCAGAAACAGCAGTTCCACCAACAGGCAATTAACCACAGTTAGGATCATGAGCAGATTGCCAGAAGAATGTGTATTTAGCTCATCCTTGATATGTAATCAGAATGTGATTTAATTATTGACCTGAATAAAGCTACTGCAGGTCACATAAAACTTTCCAGTTATACAGATTGCATTNTACCCTTAAACCAGCACAGTTGTTTTCTGTTTTCATAGACCTATTTCACCATCTGGGAATGAGATGGGTGAGACTAATGCATGCCTCTTTCAGGAAGCATTATTAGTTTTATCAAGGAAATATGAAGTTCAATTTTTTTGTTCCGTTGTTTAGTACAGATCTATTGTGACACTGGACAGAAATGTTTCCACCCTTGTGAATGAAGTGACAAAACCAAAACATGAAAATCAATTTTAAAGTCTTTTGTGTTCAAAGAAGAATGTATTTGAGGTCTGAAGTATCTTGATTTGCACAGGAAGGCTAAAGTGAAAATCTCACGGGATTTGAACCCATACCCCATATATCCAAATTTCTGAACATTGAAAAATGCAGAAAATAATTATTTTTCTTCATTCTCTGAAGTCTAAAGATATAGCAGGGTTTCAAACAGACTTCATAGGTAAAACCTAGAGGGTTTATTTAAAATCCTCGAACAGAATAAACTGATGTGTCTTTACTAATTGTCTTTATTACTGCAGAAAGACCATAAGGAGGACTCCTTTATTCCAGCATTAGTGATTAAGATCTTACTAAGTTTACAATCCTCAGAAAATCAATGAATCAATTGAACAAACAAACACCCCAAACAAGGAGAACAAACAACTCCTGACAAAACAAAACAAACAACCCCAAACAAAACAAAACAAACAACCCCAAACAAAACAAAACAAAACAAAATAAATCAGAAAACTGAACAAGCAACCAAGCACCAGACATCTTATAGTCTTTCTCACAGTAATGACAAGAATTTAGTTCAACATTTGGAAGACCATGTTCTCTTTCAAATTAGTCCTGTGTTATGGCTGCCTAGCTGTAAGAGTTCCTCCTGGGCAGAGTGCCCTTGAATCTGGATCAGAGCTTTGCCTTTCAAAGACTAAACAGAGTGGTTTATGTTGTTGTGCAAGCTGAAAATATTAGTTTTTAGATACATTATTTGATATTTCACACTGTGAAGTTATTACTAATTAAACAGTCTTGTTTTATCAAGCTTGTGAACTTCACAAAAAGTTTAGAAAACTGTGTCTACGTTTAATGCAAACAATCTAAGGTTAGAGGCTAGGTACTTATTTATTCACTAAACTCTGAGCTTTCAGGACCTTTTAACTCCAATTCCCTACTGGATTACTTGAGCTTGTTTACAATTTAAAAAAATTATTATTATTTTATTTTTTTTTTCCCATTGCAAACTTCAGAAATTCGCAACACAACATTAATAATCTCTGTATGGTGCTTTTCTCTTAATGCTTGATGTTTATGTTGTGTGACATGAGTTAATATCGAGTCAATGGCAAGTTCAAGCACAGTAAATGCTTTAGAAGGGAGATGACTGAATCACTTTGATGGAATCTGTTGGTAAAAACATAGAAGGAATACACAAGAAAGACAAAGAAAAGGAGGTCAGTGAAAAAATAAATTAGAAACAAAAGAGGAGATTGTAGAATAGATCAGAGATTAATGAAGTGCAGACATCACAAAGAAAGCAAAGGCCTAAGAATTCAAGACATAAAGGGACGGACTTTTGAATGACTTACACCATGCAATGTTCCCATCTGTCTTTGCTGTAGGATTATTATTTGTAAGCCTAGCTTCAGGTAAATGTCTTCTTTGGAGAGAACAATTCTGGGGTACCCATTGCCTATGTAATTCCAACTTGAAAAATCAGTTATCTGATTTTTGTCATGAGTTTTAGCAGAACTCCATTTTTGCAAGTCAAATGATACATTTTGTAACATCTAGGGAGGACAGGTTCAAAGCAGAATTAGGACGTGTGCATTTTCATGTGTATCTGCTGCTCTACTGACCATTATACACCTTTTACCTTTTGGTAAAGTGTACTGTGTAGCTCAACAGAAGTTGGAAGAATGGTAATGCAGAGATAGTTCTTCTTGTTTTCACACTTAACAAGGAATCTGCTTTTGTTTTCACTTTCAAATTTTAAAAAAATATTTATAATGATGGCAGAATGTAGAAGGTTTTTTTGGTGGTGGTGGTTTTTTGCCTTTTTTTTTTTTTTTTTCCTGTGATGGTTTAGGAGTTATCCACCCCCCCTGCCCCACCATGAATTCACCAGACTAGACTCGGTCAACTGAAAGTTAAGGAAGCTATATCTACAGTTTAGCACAATTTACAAGAATACATATAGACAATATACACAGATACTTAGTTATATACAAGTTAAAATAGTACAGAAACACAAAATCCCTCCTGAAACAGTCAGACTGCTGAGGATGCTTCTGACCAATCTACTCCCCCCTTTCCCCTCTTTCCCTTCTTTCTCTCCCCTTNCCACCCTCACTGTAAAGAACTTCCTCCTAACATCCAGTCTAAATCTTCCCTCTACCAGTTTAAACCCATTGCTCCTCATCCTGTCATTGCAAGACCTTGTCAATAATCCCTCCCCAGCCTTCCTGTACGCCCCCTTCGGATACTGGAAGGCTACTCTAAGGTCTCCTTGAAGCTTTCCTTTCTGCAGGCTGAAGAGCCCCAACTCTCTGAGCCTATCCTCACAGCAGAGCTGCAGCCCTCTGAGCATCTTCATGATATAAAACTCATCTTTGTGCAAAGTGCTCAGAGTAACAGTGTGCTGGTTTTAGGGCCACGAGCTACTCAAGACCAGAGGACAGAAATGATATTTGCTCCTTTTGGGGACTGAAAATAGAAATGCAGCACACCGATTGCAACTTTAGAGGGAGATTCCATTTACGAGTACACATGTGCAGAAGGCATTCAGGTAGAATGAATGCATTCACAAACTAGGCCGAGCCTATCAGAGCAAAACCTTCTAGAATCCTCCATCCATCCAACATCCACAGGCCTGAGAGTAGGCCAAAACTGCCCTCCCCACCTCAGGCCTTGTGATGCATCTCAAAATTCCCGGCCTGTTCTCCCCAGACAAACCATAAGTACAGATGTGTACTGTTTCCAAAGAGAGGAGAAGTGAAGGGGGAGAGGTAGGGAGAAGAGAGCCATATCAGCCAATCACTGCTTTAAATACTGTGATAGCAGAAAAACGGAATAGAACAACAATGTAAAAATATCCTGGAATGACCGGGCCCATCTTCTGGGACTCTCTATCTCTTTGTGGTCTTCTTAAAGGCACCTGGGCCCCAAAACTGCCACACACTGGTCTAAACATGCCTTAAGGGTAATAATTGCTGTTCTGTATAAACAAAGAGCAGCATCTACCACAGACTGTTCATAGCTCTGACTTGGATACAGTGAAGTCGGCACAGAAACTAATGCCATGTCTTCATGTCACTCCTTATCTGCATTTTAGTGCAGAGTCAAAAGAAGGAAGAGAAATCCAGTCAAGTGAGATCTGGCTTATGACACTGACTACTGAAGCCAGGTATTGTATTGCTTGTCTCCTGTTGTTACTAGAAATGTATGTCTTGAACCATGAAAGCTGAGGCACATGTTTCCTCTAGGGTTTGGAAGAAGAACCGAAAAGATAATGAAAATGTTTACTTGGAATGCATACAGACTCGGTAGCCAGGTCATGTATTTTGAAGGTATATTTCACAACTGTAAAACTCTTACAGACTTTCTGTAAAGTACTACTTATCTCTCATATAATTTGAAACATGAAGTGGTCACTTCATCATTCAGTTCAGCACAATAAAGCAAAGTGAACGGTCATCATGAGACAGTTTATTGGCACAGGTACATGTCGTAATTTAATGGCTTTTGGTAGCCAAATCTGAATTTAGCTACAGAGGCAGAGGGCCCTTTTATCATTATTCTGTAGAATACTGTAGATAATTTCCAAAGAAATTATGCCAATACAGATGGTATACTGTTGATAATTTGTCTTTCATCTGTAAAATCGCTTTTAGACTTGGTGCATGCCTTGAACATGAGCACTAAATCTTTACTACACTGCTGGATACTCTGGTGCTGTAGCTTGGAAGGGGTACAGTTGAATTTTAAGGGCTTTGTTGAACTTATGCAGTGATCACAGAGGACAGGCATCAGTGAATAGGATATTCGCATAACAGTTTTCAGAAATAGTAGTAGAAGTAAATGTTGTAAAAGTAGGGATAAAGAGAATATGCTCAGCTAACATCTCCAAAGTAAGCAGATATTAATCACATTTAACTAATTCATTTACAGAGAGGTAGATGCCAAAACAAAAAGTCAGATGTCTCTGCTCCCTGGGTTCATGCTTACTGCTTGAACTGAAAATGGAGCTCTGTTATCTCAAGCTAGAGAACATGCTTTCAGATTTTACCCACACTTTTTACTAGTATTTTGGGGCAATGCTTTTCTCTAAAGAATCACATGGTCTTAATTCAGAGAGATACTTAGTGCAGTCTTGAAAGTATACTGCAATTTCTAATTGACCAATGCAGTTTCCAAAGTGTGAGTACTGATTGAGTATAAAAGGAGAGAGAAACATCAATAATAATATGATGATGGAAAGAGTCCAGCAGAGAGCCATAAGGATGATCAGGGAACTGGACCATCTCCACTATGGAGAGAGACTGAAACCTGGGGCTCTTTATTTTGGAGAAGCCTGAGAGGAGATCTCATCAACACCTATGAATATCTGAGGGGTGGGTGTCAAGTGGATGGGGCCAATCTCTTTTCGCTAGTCAGCAGCAGTAAGACAAGAAACAACAGGTACAAACTTGAACATAAAAGGTTTCATCACAGTATGAGGCGAAACTTTCTCATAGTGAGGATGATGAAGCACTGAAACAGGCTGCCCACAGAGGTTGTGGAGCCTCCTTCTCTGGAGACATTCAAAACCTGCCAGGATGCGTTCCTGTGCAGATTACCCTAGGGGATCCTGCTTTGCTGAGGGGTTGGACTCAACCTCTGGAGGTCACTTCCAACCTCTAATATTCTGTGATTCTGTGATTTTAACTTGAATATGGGCATTGCCATGTTTACATGAGGGGATCATGTTGTGTATTCAGTAAGAGTTGCAACATTTTGTTATATCCACTCTCATACATATTGAAAAAAGTAGATTATTAAAGCGTAAGGTCTTAATTTTTAAATTATTCACTCCTATTTCTAATAGGCAAAAATCTACTCCTAAGGTATTTTTTATTGGTTTATTTTATTTATTATTGTTTTATTATGTTCTTTTATTATTTTATTGTATTTATCTTAAGAAGATGAGGTTCTGAGGTTCTGGTTCCTTGTATGTCATACAGGTTATGTGTTTAAAAAATCTGAGTTACACTAATTTGTTGTTTGTATGTCCCTAAGTTGCCAGCAGAACTCTTGAGGCATTTTCAGAAGCCTGGAATGAGACGGAGGGGTGGTGTTGGCACGGAGAACAGTAAGATGATATTTATGAGAAACCACGTCCTTGTAGAGTAAAGAATGTGCTTCCTTTCTAAAAAAAATATCTCACTGCCCAGATAGTTAGTCTGAGCTTGAAACAGCACAAAAAATAGTACATGCCTATTTTTGCATCTGACTGTTCACTTTACTCATGCAATGATTTGAGACATGAAGCACTCATGTTGTCTTTTCTGGTAACTTGGAAATTAACTTATTATAGTTTAAGCATGGGAACAAGTTCAGCAGCTGCCCACATTAAGACTTGCATCAGTGGTCTTTTTGTTTGGGCATGCAGGGATATGGATACATACATTCAGTACCTTTCTTAACCATTTGAATAGTATGCTCTTCTCAGATGACATTTCCCCCTGCTCAGAGAAGCTGCATTTCCCTTTGTGAAACATTCTGAGCTAAGCTACAAATGAGTCTGTCTTTTATTTTGTTCTACCCATACAGTATGCTCTTGGTCTCAAACATGCAATAACCAATGTTGATATCTGTCATCTTACCTTAATATCAAGGTTTTACAAGCCAATCTGAGTGGTCAGTAATATCTCATTTCAATATTTGCTGGATGGTCCTGTACTATGGTTCAGGATTTGCTACTCCAGTACAGGACAGGATCCTGAAAAAACAAGTGAACAAACAAAAGCCCAAACCAAAAAGTTGTGTCCAGATGTCAAAATGATAAATCTAAATATTCAGAAAAAAAAATAATAAGGGCTGTCAAAGTCATGGAGATGGCTGAAAAGTAAAGAGACTGCAAATGCAGCCAACCAAAAGCACCCTTTTAAAAATTTGTGTTATTTTAAAATATGTTTTATCAATATTTCTCTGTAGTTTTCAGCTCTAAAGTCATCAGATTCACAATAGAAGACTAAGAATTGATAATGTTGTGGACTCCCTAGACAAAAAATTATTATAGTGCTCTAAATGGCAACCCCAGTAAGACAAGTCTGACATAATGGTCACTGCATTAGAAGTCTTTATACTCAAGTTCAGCTTGGTTGTTGCATAATGATTATGCAGTCCAGCAGAGTTCAATCATCTGCAGTGTAATGTTTCATACACATTACACATGGATGAATTGTTGCTAATAAAGCACACCTTTCTTCTGTATTGCTGCTCTTTTGATTATTATGAGAGCTAGTGTTAGTATACCCTGTAAGTTTTCACAATGTATGTTTTGTGCAGTTTGCATTGTGCAAACATAAATTGACAAAATTGAGGTAGCAGTTTAAGAGCCGTAGTGGTGGAATAAACTGTCACTGAGATGAGCTGTTTCTTTTAGCAGTGGAGAAACAAGGTTTTTCTCTGAAGGTGCCCATAACAGAGGTTCTCATAGTGTTGTCCCTGTATCATTATTGATCTTACGGATATCACTTTCCACATCCATTGATTCTCATTCTATGTTGTCTGTCCTTATTTTTAAATTCTACTAAACCACAATCAAAGATGTAAATTACTTTTATTTATTTATTTTTTCAGTTAGGATGTCCTGAATGGTATTCTAGGAAACTAGAAAAAAGCAATCATCAAGAATCAGGCTCTATAAAAACAAAATCTGTAGTGTATACATAAGAATAGTCATAGGTTTGTGACATTGTGGATCAGATTCAATAATATATATGTGTGTGTGTATATATATATGTGTGTGTGTGTGTGAGTATATATGTATATCAGCTGCTTTATACTAACATAGAAACAGATATCTATGTTAAATCTTATTTAACAGTGCAGGGTACTATGTCCTTGGATCATCAGAGTAGGACACAGTAGTAGAGGGACTTGATGAGTTTGATCATTGATCCTTTCCAGTTCTGAGAATTACCAGTTTACTCTGACGTTTAGGTTTAGCAGCAAACAGAACACAGATCTTCCATCAAAACAAATTATTAATATAATACAAACATACTGGGCTTTCTCTGTGATTAACAAGCCATTTATTTTCAAACTGTGGAATAGAAGGGATGAACTGACATGACTGATGTGATATGTGAATAACCAGTGCTAAACTGAATTAACCTTGTTTTGTAAATAAATTATGCACTTTAAAATCACTTCATTATCAGATTTACCTCCTTTCCTCAACCCAGATTTTGTTGCTAGGATAGCTACTCTCAATGAGCTCATTCCTTGACAAAGACAGTACTTAAAAACTGATAGTTTGTTGTTTCTCATTAGATCTGGCTTGCTGGGTTTTTCATTTAGAATCATAGAATGGTCTGGGTTGGAAGGGACCTCTGAAGGTCATCTAGTCCAACCTCCCCTGCAGTAAACAGGGCCATCCTCAACTAGGCCAGGCTGCCCAGACCCCTGTCGAACCTCACCTTGAAAATCTCCAGGGATGGTGCCCCAGTCACCTGTTCCAGCCTCATGGTAAAGAACCTGTTTTTAACATGCAATCTAAATTTACTCTTTAGTTTGGAACCATTGCCCCTCGTACTATCACTACAGGCCTTTGTAAGCAGTCTCTCTCCATCCTTCTTGTAGGCCCCCTCCAGGTATTGGAAGGCCCCTCAGAGCCTCCTCTTTTCCAGGCTGAACAACCCCAGCTTCCTCAGCTTATCCTCACAGCAAAGCTGCTCCAATCCCGTTTTTGTAGCCCTCCTCTGGAACCACGCAACAGGGTCCATGCCCTTCCTATATTGAGAGCTCCAGGCCTGGATGCAATACTCCAGGTAAGGTCTCACCAGAGCAGGGTAAAGTGCCAGGATCATCTCTCTGGATCTGCTGGCCACACATCTTTTGGTGCAGCCCAGGAAGTGATTGGCCTTTTGGGTTGCAAGTGTGCACTGGCTGCTCATGT
>WBNM01035518.1:47041-72925 GCA_013399055.1 Ramphastos sulfuratus | reverse complement strand
TGAGGACAGGCTGAGAGAGTTGGGGCTCTGCAGCCTGGAGAAGGCTTCCAGGAGACCTTGGAGTGGCCTTCCAGGATCTGAAGGGGACTACAGGAAGGCTGGGGAGGGACTATTGACAAGGTCTTGTAATGACAGGACAAGGGGCAATGGGTTTGAAATGGCAGAGGGGAGATTTAAACTGGATGTTAGGAGGAAGTTGTTTGCAGTGAGGGTGGTGAGACACTGGCACAGGTTGCCCAGGGAGGTTGTGGCTGCTCCCTCCCTGGAGGTGTTCAAGGCCAGGTTGGATGAGGCCTTGAGTGACCTGCACTAGTGGGAGGTGTCCCTGCCTATGGCAGAGGGTTGGAACTAGATGATCCTTGAGGTCCCTTCCAACCTTACCATTCTATGAAGGGAGGAAACAGCTGCCAGCATCCTGGAGCTGCATTCCAACTGGAGCTTCTGTGCTAAAGGACAGCAGTGGTGGAGCAAGCAGCACCCAGCCAGCAGCACCTCTGAGGAGAGGGCAGAAGCTTTGGCTCCCAGAACATTGTTAACACTGTCTGCTATTCTCCACCCTGATTCTCTGACCTAAGTGAGTGTTTTTAGAAGGACAACACAGAAAATGGGAGAGAGAAGCTCTAAGTTCTGCAGCCTCCTGTGATAAATCATCCACTGATGACCATCAAAGCTCTCACTCTAACTCCACTGCTTCCTACCCCACTCCCAGTTAAGTTTGGCTATCTGTAGTGGGCTTAGTTCTAAGTTTTCTAGGAGGAAGAATTCCCAGGGAGCAGCAGAACAAAAATGCAGGTTCCTCATTGTGCTGGGTGCTGAGGGCCAGCTGTTAGAGCTGTAACCCCTCACAGACATGCTTGAGCTGCAAAACTTGCCTAGGTGAAAGAAACCTGAGTTGGAGCAGCATGGAGCAGAACCCAGGCTGGAAAAGGTTCTCAGGAGGAGTTCAGGGACTTGGGTAGCTCAGAGGACTCTCTGGTGCTGTGCACTCACTGCTGCTACAAACACCTCCTCCTGGCCAGCCTGGGCATGGCTGCAGTCAGCTTCTCCCTTTCTCCAGCTCTGTTTTCTCCCTGCAGGAGATCATCCCCTGGCAGATGAGAGTCCTGTGGCACCCCCAGCACGGAGTGCAGGTCACAGAGGACAGGCACCAGCCACAGCACAGGCTGCAGTGATGGACCTGCTGCCAGAGGAGGGGCTGCACTGCACAGCCAGCACTTTGGGGAGGGCAGAGGGGGTGCTGGGGTGGGGGGTGCAACCAGGGGATGAAGGGGCAGATCCTTCCTCAAGGAAATCACACAGAACCCCAGCATGTGGGGGCTGGAAAAGACCTCTGCAGTCCATGATGATGTGCCAGAGCAGGGCACCCACAGCAGCTTGCCCAGCAGCACAGTGCCCAGGGGGGTTGGAAGCTCTGCACACAAGGAGACTCCACAACCTCTCTGCTCCAGGCCTCCACAACCCTCACGACAAACAACTTTCTCCTCCTGGGTTCCAATTTGTGCCCACTGCCCCTTGTGCTGTCCCTGGGCACCACTGACAGGAGCCTGGCCCCAGCCTCTTGCCCCCAGCCCTTAGCTGTTGCTGAGCATTGCTCAGCTGCCCTCTGGGGCTACTCTTCTCCAGGCTCTGAGCCCCAGGGCTCTCAGCCTTTGCTCCTGCCAGAGCTGCTGCAAGCCCCTCAGCAGCTTTGCAGCCTGCCCTGGGCTCTCTCCAGCAGTTTCCTGTCCCTCTTGCACTGGAGAGTCCAGAACTTAACCCAGGACTCCATTTGTGTCCTGCCTAGTGCAGAGCAGAAGAGGAGAAGAACCTCCCTTGCCCTGCAGGCTACACTCACAATGCAGCTCAGGAGACCATTTGCCTTCTTGGCCACTCCTTGGCCTTTTCCTGCACACACTGTGCTTTGGTCTGATAACCCAGATGGCTCTTTCTCTGCTACATCATCAAATTCTGCACCAAACCCTCTGTTCCAGACAGAATACTCACGGGACAGGTGAGGAGATGCTCTCCCTGAAGGCCACTTTTGGCTTTCCCATGGTGCAGGGGCAGCTGTATTCTCTCTCCATGCGCTGCAGAGAGGGGAGCAGAAGCAGAGGAAGTTGTTCCACTGGGACAATGCAGTGGAAATGATTTTTATTTACAGGGCTTTCTGAAACCAGAAACCTCATCAGGGTTACCCAGATGTTTGGTTTGGGGGTTGGATGGGTTTTGGGGGTGGTTTTGGTGTGGGGTTATTTTGTTCTGTTTAAATGGGTGAGTTATTCACTGTCATTATTGTGTTTGTCAAGAGCAGATTGAGACTGGATGTGAGGAACAAGTTCTGCAGCAGGAGGCCGCTGGGGGCCCTGCAGCAGCAGCAGCAGGAGCAGGAGGCCGCTGGGGGCCCTGCAGCAGCAGCAGCGGCACCGGGCCGCTGGGGGCCCTGCAGCAGCAGCAGCAGCAGGAGGCCGCTGGGGGCCCTGCAGCAGCAGCAGGAGGCTGCCCAGGGAGGTGGTTGAGGCTCTATGCCTGGAGATATTCAAGGTGAGGCTGGAGAAGGCTGTGAGCAAGCTGCTGTAGGGGAGGATGTCCCTGCTGAGTGCAGGGCTTGGGCTGGGACCCCTTTGGAGATCACCTCCAACCCAGCCCATTCTGGGGTTCTGCAGTCACCCTTGTTTGGGGGTTCACAGAATGGCTCAGGTTGAAGGGAACCTCAGAGTTCATCTCCTCCAGTCCCCTGCCATGCCCAGGGACACCTCTCAACTACAGTCAGCTGCTCAAAGCCTCATCCAGCCTGGCCTGAACACCCCCAGGCAGGAGGCAGCCACAGCCTCCCTGGGCAGCCTGTGCCAGGCTCTCACCACCCTCACACCAAACAACTTCTTCCTCAGCTCCAGTCCAACCCTGCTCTGCCTCAGCTCCAAACCATTCCCCCTTGGCCTGGCTCAGACCCCCTCAGCAGAAGTCCCTCTGGATTCCTTCAGGTACTGGTTTAAGCTCAGGAAAAGGGAACAGCATTCATTATTTCAGCCAGCTTGGAGCTTTCCAACACAAACCTCATCTTTTCTTCATCCTTTCATCACCTTAGATGCATTTATTGTGTTAAGAGTCAAAGCCAGAGATCAACTTGAAACCAATAAATCACTGCAAGTAACTCCTCCCTCCTGCCTGCATCACCTCTTGTTGTGGAATGATTTCAAAAGACAGAAACAGAATATTTTAGGACTGTTCAGTGCTCAGGAAATAGCTGTAGACTTCCTTAGGAGCCAAAGCTGCCAAACAAAGCTCAGTGCTTTAAAAAAAAAAAGGATTTTTAGGGCTTTGAACTAAAAAGTAAAACTATTCCAGGCAGCAATGTGATTGAAATAGTTTAGAAGCTGTCAAAATAGTAGCACTAGAGAGAATCAGAGAAGTCACTGCTTTAAAAAACTCTTCAACCATTCTCTAACTCCACCAAGTCTGCTGATAAATCCTCAGGCACCACATCTCAGTGGTTTCTAAGGGATGGAGAAAAGAATCTTCAATAATGAAGAGGGAGAAACACTCTTCAAAAGCTAAGAAGTTAAGGCTCTTCCTCAAGCAGCTGCTTGGGGGCTACAAGAAAGCTGGGGAGGGACTTTTTAGGCTGTCAGGGAGTGATAGGACTGGGGGGGAAAGGAACAAAGCTGGAAATGGGGAGAGTCAGCCTGGAGGTGAGGAAGAAGTTGTTCAGCATAAGGGTGGTGAGAGCCTGGCAGGGGTTGCCCAGGGAGGTGGTGGAAGCCTCATCCCTGGAGGTGTTTAAGGCCAGGCTGGATGAGGCTGTGGGCAGCCTGATCTAGTGTGAGGTGTCCCTGCCCATGGCAGGAGGTTGGGGCTGGATGCTCCTTGTGGTCCCTTCCAGTCCTGACTGATTCTGTGATTCTATAATGCCACAGAACTCCCTGCTGGGAAGCTCTCAACGTTCCTGCCACACCACAACCTTGCCTTGCACAAGTGGAGTTGTGCAGCTCAAAACATCTCCTCTTCTGGGTCTCCTTTAGACCCAACCTTGGGTCTGAAGTGTGCCTTGGGCTGCCCAGATGCAGACAGATGTTGGGCTCAGCCAGAAAGAGAGGGGTTGGGAAGCCCAGGTGGGATCTGCTGCCACCTTACCTGGGCATAGATCTCCAGGTGCAGCTCCCCCATGCCTGAAACAATGGTCTCTTTGCTCTCATCATCAAAGTGGATCCTGAAGGTGGGATCCTCCCTGGTGAAGCGGCTCAGGCCCTTGGAGAACTTATCAAAGTCATTCTGGAAGGCAAGCAGAGCCCTGAGAGGACACCCACTCAGCACCCACACATCCAAAAGGCCTCACACCTCCCCCTCCACCCTCCCAAGGTTGCCTTCTGGCACCCAAGCAGCCTTTTACAGCTGTATTTATCCCCCAGGTGCTTCAAGACCACGTTTAGCCAGGCCATGGGCACACATCCCCCTTGGTGCCCAAGTGCTGCCATCTGGCAAGTGTGTGCTGAGTGAGCTGCTCCTCAACACTTGAGGCAGAACACTGCAGCTCATGCCAGCCTCTGCTCCCATCACTAACTGCTGACCACAGAAAAAGCAGCAGAGGAGAAGCAGCTCAGTCAGGAAGAAGTTGGTTTCCAGGTTCCTACCTTGTTGGAAGGCTTCATGGCTACTGAGATGACAGGGTCAGGGATGTGGATTGATTCCTGCAGTGACCAGAAAGGAAGAGGATCATACAGTGGAGCTCCACCATGCCTGCCAGGTCATTTCTAGGTCATTTCTCCACAAGAGTTTAGTCACAAGCACTGATCCTTGGCTGGGAGCTGACCTCTGAATCTCTAGAGCTGGACTCTTGTGGAGGGCTTAACCCAGCACTACCTGCTCACCACTAAACCATGGCCCTCAGCACCACATCTCCACAACTTGATAACCCCTCCAGGGATGGGGACTCCACCTCTCTGGGCAGCCTGGACCAGGACTTGACAACCCTTTTATGAAAGAAACTCTTCCTCCTGTCCAACCCAAGTCTCCCCTTGAGGACATTTCCTCTCATCCTGTCCACTACCTGGGAGAAGAAACCAACCTCCCCAGCTGGCTGCAGCCTCCTCTCTGGGAGCTGCAGAGAGCAATGAGGCCTCCCCTCAGCCTCCTCTTCTCTAGGCTGCACACCCCCAGCTCCCTCAGCTGCTCCTCTCCAGCCCCTTCTCCAGCTTTGGTGCCCTGCTCCAGCCCCTCAGCATCCTTCCTGGAGCCCTGGCAGGTGGACTCACCATGGAGATGTCTGTACTTGTTTTATCAGTGAAAGTGTCCCCACTGGCACAGTCAATCCCAAAGAGGGCACAGATGTCTCCTGCATAAGCTTCATTTACATCCTTCAGAAAGAGAAGTTCAGTCAGCACCCAAAGCTGCAGGCAGCTCACACCCAAACACTGTGCTTCAAGGCTTGAGGTTCAGCTCCTCTGACACTTCCCAGCTTTGCTAAAGGCCTCTGGAGAGCTTCTCTCACTTGACCCAAAGCACAGCAAGGAGAACTCAGCTTGGATGCCAACTTCTGGTTGAAGGAAGCAACAAGAGCTACATTCCAGGCTGACCCAGACAGAGTCCAGGAACCCAGAATGGGAAGGGGTTGGATCTGCAGCAGCTTGAGAACCAACTCTGAGTGTAAGAATTCCACTTAATAACTCTGATGGGGTTGGATCTGCAGCAGCTTGAGAACCAACTCTGAGTGTAAGAATTCCACTTAAGGAACACCCTGATGGGGTTGGATCTGCAGCAGCAGAGAGGCTGGAAGCTCTCCAGAGGAGGAGACTCCACAACTCTGTCTCTCTAGAACTGAGCAGCCCAGAACTGGACCCAGGACTCCAGCTGTGGCCTCACCAGGGCAGAGTGGAGCAGGAGGAGAACCTCCCTCAGCCAGCTGCCCAGACTCTTCTTGCTGCACCCCAGGACCTGGCCTTGGCCCTGAGGGCACATTGTTGGCTCATGGTGACCTTGTTGTCCCCCAGCAGTGACAGGTCCTTCTCTGTGGAGCTGCTCTCCAGCAGGTCTCCCCTGCTCTGTCCTGCTGCAGAAGATGCTCCTCCCCAGCTGCAGGACCCTGCCCTTGCCCTTTCTGAATTCCTGAGGTTCCTCCCCTCGAGCTCTGCAGCCTGAACAAGTCTCAGCTGAGTGGCAGCCCAGCACCGGAGGTGTCAGCCACTCCTCCTTCTGTGACTGGATGTGGCCCTGGGCAGCCTGCTCCCCTTGGACGTGTCCCTGCTGCTGCAGGAGGTCAGACATGACCTTTGAGGCTCCCTTCCAATCCAGTGCACTCTGTGAATCTGTGAGGCTCCCCTCTGTCCCTTCATCCAGATTGCTGATGAAGATGCTTATCAAGGCTGGCCCCAGAACTGATCCCTGGGGCCCAGCAGGAGCTGAATCATAGAATCACAGAATCAATCATAGAATCATAAGGTTGGAAGGGACCTCAAAGATCATCTAGTTGCAACCCCCTGCCACAGGCAGGGACACCTCCCACTAGTACAGGTCACTCAAGGCCTCCTCCAACCTGGCCTCGAACACTTCCAGGGAGGGAGCAGCCACAACTTCTATGCTTTGTAGAATCACAGAATCATAGAACCATAGAATCAGTCAGGGTTGGAAGGGACCACAAGGAGCATCCAGCTCCAGTCCCCCTGCCATGGGCAGGGACACCTCACATTAGATCAGCCTGCCCACAGCCTCATCCAGCCTGGCCTTAAACACCTCCAGGCAGGGAGCCTGGCAGGGANTCAGCCTGTCCTCATAGCAGAGCTGCTGCAGCCCTCTCAGCATCTTGGTGGCCTCCTCTGGACTGGCTCCAACACTTCCATGTCCTTCCTGTGCTGGGGGCTCCAGAACTGCACACAGGACTGCAGCTGGGGTCTGATGAGAGCAGAGCAAAGCCTCCAGCAAGCTGCTGCACCACCGCACGATACACCAGAGCCAACTGCAGCGTCTCACGGAGCTGCACCAAGAGCTCCAAACGAGCAGGAATTACCAACCCAGGCCAGAAAGCTGAGACTGTTGAGAGCCAGCTGAGGAGGCAGGAGCTGGTTTGCTGGGGGTGCCTGAGGGGACAAGCCCTGTGGGCTGCAGCTTCCACTCACCTCCATGTTGTCGGCGTGCATGCGCACCAGGCGCTGGACGCGCACCCTCTTGCCAGTCCTGGTGTTGTAGATGTAGTCTGACTTCTTCAGCATCCCCTGGTACACCCTGATGTAGGTCAGCTGCCCAAAGCGACCAGCCTGCAACCAAGACCCAGCTAAAGGTCAGACAGAAGCCCTCTGCAAGTCAAGACCTGAGGAGCAGCATCTCCAGTGCCTGCTTTTGGTTTGAATTTCTGCCACTGAACCTGAGAATCAAACTTTGCTTTCCAGCCTGCCCTCGGCTGTCGCTTGGCTCTGCAGGGGAATTTGGCATCTCCTGGCAATCTTCTCCTCCAATTTTACCACTCCCAAACCTTCCCAACTCAAGCAGAGGTGATCTCAGCAGTTTGGGCACCCCATCTCCTGATGATCCCTGAACTGCTGCTGTCTAGGGAGCAAACAGCTTGCTCGGGTACAGCTCTGCACTCCCAAGTTCTCTTCTGTCTCTCCTGCTCTCAACTGCAAAGCAAGCCAGGAGTGGCCTCCTGAAGCAAATGACCCCCCCTGAGGCCTCACCTATGAAACTCATGAAGAATTTGAGGCACATCACCCATTTTAAAACCTCCACTTGGGCAGGATTTGTGGATTTGATGGCTGTACCCTCTCCAGCAAGTCCCTGTCCTGCTTGAACCAGGGAGCCCAGAACTGGAAGCAGCACTGAAGCTGTGGCCTCTCCAGAGGAGCAGGAGCAGGGAGCAAGGGCAGGGGCAGGGAGCCAGGGAAGGGAGCAGGGGCAGGGAGCAGGAGAGCAGAACCTCCCTTGCCCTGCTGGCTACACTCTTCTGGCTGCACCTCAGGATGCCACTGTCCTCCTTGGCCCTCAGGGCACACTGCTGGCTCCTGGCCATCCTGTTGTCTACCAGGACTCCCAGCTCCTCTTGCCAGAGCTGCTCTCCAACAGCTCAGCCCCAGGCTGCACCAATGCCAAACCAAAAGGCACTTCCCATAGCAGCTCAGCAGGAGCAGGACTTGCATGCATCAAGAGCTCCTGCAGGCCATGGGTTGCTTCTCTGCTGGGTTTGCTCCAGGAGAAAGGACAAGAGGCAGGTCTCACCTCCAGCTTAAAAGCCAGCCCAATAAAAGGCTGGGAATCATCTCGAGCAGAGTTCAGCAGGAACTTGGTGCCATCCTCAGAATCCCTTAACACAAGAGAGACAGAGAGGGAGTTTATGTGCTGAAGCAAATGTGGCAGCCTCCTCTGAACAGGAGCCCAACCTCAGACTAGTCCTAAGGGCCTCCAGTTCCACAGGTTTGTGACAGAATCAAAGCTGCTCACAGACAGCTCCCATATGCTCAGACCATACCTGAGAAACTGCAGCAGTCCCCAGGAGGAGGCTCAAACTATGTCAGGTATCACTAAACCTTTGTATCCCAGAATCCCAGCATGGAGGGGGGTTGAGAGGGACCTCAGGAGCTCAGCCAGTCCAACCCTCTGCTAAAGAAGGGCACCCACAGCAGCTTCCCCAGTGGCACAATGCCCACCTGGGCTTGGAAGCTCTGCACACAAGGAGGCTCCACAACCTCTCTGGGCAGCCTGCTCCAGGCCTCCACCACCCTCACACCAAACATCTTTCTCCTCCTGCTCAGGTGGCACCTCCTGGGTTGCAGTTTGTGCCCATTGCCCCTTGTGCTGTCACTAGTTCCAGCCCCCTGCCATGGCACAGACACCTCCCACCAGCCCAGCTTGCTCAAGGCCTCACCCAGCCTGGCCTTCAACACTTCCAGGCAGGGGACAGCCACAGCCTCCCTGGGCTACCTGTGCCAGTCTCTCCCCACCCTCACTCTCAACAATTTCTTCCTCATCTCCACCAGCCCAGGGTGCTCAGGGCCTCATCCAGACTGGCTTTGGACACCTCCAGGGAGGTTGTGGAGCACAGAAGCACAGAATGTGCTCCATTTTGTGCTTCTGTGCTCCACAACCTCCCTGGGCAACCTGTGCCAGTGTCTCCCCAGAATCTCTTCCTTCTCTCCACTCTCAGTCTCCCCTCTCCCAGCTCAAAGCCATTGTCCCTCCTCCTGGCACTGCCAGCCCTTGTCCAAAGTCCCTCCCCAGCTCTCCTGGAGCTCCTTCAGCTCCTGGCAGGCTGCTCTGAGGTCTCCCTGGAGCCTTCTCCTCTCCAGGCTGAACAGCCACAACTCTTATAGCCTCAGGTGAGTCTGAACAGAACTAAGCACTATTTTATGTCACACCACTGAGCATCACTGCTGTGTCCTCTTAGTAGTTTCCTGCTCCATCTTTACACTGCTTTGGGCATCAACCCCAAAGCACTCCTGAACCCACTCACCCCTTGTTCAGTATAGCATAGTTCTCAACCTCAGAAGGATTGGGGAGATACTCCAGGACAGCATCCAGCAGTGGCTGCACTCCTTTGTTCTTCAAAGCACTTCCCACCAGCACTGGGGTGAAGGATTTCTTCAGTGTTGCTCTTCTGATGGCAAGCTGAAAAATATCAGAGTGTTAGCCCTGCTCCTCCAGCAGCTGCAGGGGCCTGAGGTGGTTGCAGCCCTGCAGCAGTCCAGATGCTGTCTCTGGTCATCTCTCCTCCTGGACTGAAGTGGTTAACCTCCTGTACAAGAGCTTCCCATGAAAGGTGCTCACCAGAACTCCAGAGAAGGGTAAGAGGTTTGGGTTTGGCTTTTTTTTTTTCCCTCCCTCATCTTAAATTCAACTTACAACAGAAAGATAAACACAATGAGAACCCCAAAATACTCAGAAGGCTCTTGGTGCTCTGTTGGATGCTTCCTTTCTGGTTTAGATGTCTCATTTAGTCACAGCACAGGTTTAGATCCATGAAGTTAAGATGAGATCCTTCAAAACCTTGATGGAAAACTCTTCTGCCAGAGGAAGTTAGGCAAGGCAGGGCCATAGGGGTTAAGTGCCAGCAGTTTTTGATGAAGGTGGTTTCAAAACCACAACATAAGAACTAATTTGTGGTCATCTGAAGCTGAAACCCTCCTGAGAGCCCTTCCAGGGTCTCCTGGTAAAACTGGGCAAGAGAAAGTGGCTGAGCATGCAGTGCCCTGCAGCCAAGCAGCACAGGATGCTGCCCAGCACAGCTGAGCACCAGCAGCTCCCAGCAGCCATGGCAGCTCTCTCCTCTAAGGGTGCCCAGCAGCTGGCTGCTGCCCTCCCCACCCTGCTGAAGCCAAGATTGCCACCTCTGTCCCACCTCTCCCTGCCACTAGATGCTGCCACCTCCCCAGGCTTACTCCAACCCAAGGCTGCTTGGGTAAGCTGGAAGATGAGCTGAACCTCCTAGCCAAGAGGTTTAATCACATCAACTCAACTAGGAGCTCTCTGGAACTGCTGCAGAGGCTCCAGAGGAGGCCATGAAGATGATCAAAGGACTGGGGAGCCTCTTCTGTCAGGACAGGCTGAGAGAGTTGTGGCTGTTCAGCCTGGAGAAGGCTCCATGGAGACCTTAGGGCTACCTGCCAGGATTGGAAGGGGGTACAGGATTGTCCCCTCTGCCAGGTAAAGGTCTCTAAAGCTGCTGTTCCATTTCTGTCTTTATCCAAGCTCAGGATTCATCAGCAGGAGTTAATTACTGGAATAACTAAATAGTGGAATAATTTGTAGATGATAATTAATTACTGGGATAATTACATGCCTGGTTAGCAATGAGAGAGAGATTTGCTTGGTATCTTCTGTCTCAAGCCAAGCTGGAACATGGAGACTCCTGCAATCCCTCCTGGATAGATCCATCCCCAGTGCACTGCCCACAGAGCCAGACAGAAGAGGGCTTCAACACCACAGCTGTGGTTAAAGTCCCTCAGGGAGCAAGCAAGCCCCAAACTGAATTCAAGTCCCTCAGGGAGCAAACAAGCCCCAAACTGAATTCAAGTCCCTCAGGGAGCAAGCAAGCCCCAAACTGAATTCAAGTCCCTCAGGGAGCAAACGAGCCCCAAACTGAATTCAAGTCCCTCAGGGAGCAAACAAGCCCCAAACTGAAGTCTCTCAGTGAGCAAACAAGCCCCAAACTGAAGTCTCTCAGTGAGCAAACAAGCCCCAAACTGAAGTCTCTCAGTGAGCAAACAAGCCCCAAACTGAAGTCTCTCAGTGAGCAAACAAGCCCCAAACTGAAGTCTCTCAGTGAGCAAACAAGCCCCAAACTGAAGTCTCTCAGTGAGCAAACAAGCCCCAAACTGAAGTCTCTCAGTGAGCAAACAAGCCCCAAACTGAAGTCTCTCAGTGAGCAAACAAGCCCCAAACTGAAGTCTCTCAGTGAGCAAACAAGCCCCAAACTGAAGTCTCTCAGTGAGCAAACAAGCCCCAAACTGAAGTCTCTCAGTGAGCAAACAAGCCCCAAACTGAAGTCTCTCAGTGAGCAAACAAGCCCCAAACTGAAGTCTCTCAGTGAGCAAACAAGCCCCAAACTGAAGTCTCTCAGTGAGCAAACAAGCCCCAAACTGAAGTCTCTCAGTGAGCAAACAAGCCCCAAACTGAAGTCTCTCAGTGAGCAAACAAGCCCCAAACTGAAGTCTCTCAGTGAGCAAACAAGCCCCAAACTGAAGTCTCTCAGTGAGCAAACAAGCCCCAAACTCAGCTGGGCCAGTAGGATCTATTCAGAAACAGCTCCTGCTTGTACCACCTCTGTCCCAATTTGGCATCTTTTCTTCAGCTCCCCATTGCTGAACCCAACTGCAGGCAGTGAAAAGCAGGAGGAGGTAGGAGGGGCCGTGCCAGGCAGGTGCCAGGCTGTGAGGAGGCTCCATGCACACCAGCACTCACTGACAAACTGGTCCAGCTCCAGCAGCAGCTCTCTTCAGAAAGCAGCCTGCCAGCAAGGTTCCTGCCCTGCAGGGCTCTTGGCAGCAGACTGCTTTGGGTTGGAAGGGACCTCTCAAAGTCACCCAGTGCTACCCCCCTGCAGCCAGCAGGGACAGCCCCAACTGGAGCAGGTAGCTCACAGCCCCGAACAACCTGACCAGCAGTGCTGCCAGGGTTGGGGCTTCTACCACCTCTCTGGGCAGCCTGGGCCAGGCTCTCCCCACCCTCAGTGTCAAAACATCTCTTCCTTCTCTCCAGTCTGAATCTCCCTCTTTTAGTTCAAACCATTCCCCTTGTGCTGTCACAAAGCCCTGCCCAAAACTCTGTGCCCAGCTCTCTTACAGGTCCCTTGAGGCACTGCAGGTCCTCCTCAGCCCTCACTTTTTCATTCAACCACATCAAGGACTGCTTCCCTCCAGCACTGCCAGGGTTGGATAATGAACAGCCATTAACAGCAGTCTCAAGTTAACTTCCAGCAGCAGCAGGAGGTGGTGGCAAGCAGCAAGAAGCAGCACACAAACCCATGCACCCATGCATTGAGGGCAAAATCCAACCACAGCAGCATGGAATTGGTTTGGTTGGAGGAGACCTTGAAGATGATCCAGCCCAAGCCTTACCCCAGCACTGCCAGCTCAGCACTGAACCATGGCCCTCAGCACCACATCTCCAGGCTCTGAAACCCCTCCAGGGATGGAGACTCCACCACTGCTCTGGGCAGCCTGGGCCAGGCCTTCACAACCCTCTTGGGGAAGAAATAGTTTCTTGTATCCAACCCAAACCTCCCCTGGGGCAGCTTGAGGCCATTTCCTCTTGTCTGTCAATCACCCTAAGCTCAAACCACACAGCCCTGTGTGGTTCTGTGCCAAGGGACAAAGCCCAGCAGGCTGGTGTGTGCCAACAGCTTCGTGTGCTTGTCTTGAGTTACACTCCCAGCCCATGGGGCCAGCAGGCAAATGTGATCCAAGACTTCTCCAAGAGCAGATGTCCTCCAGTTACCTTCCCACTCAGGGTACAGCAGGAGCCAGCCCACGTGTGGCACAGCCTCTCCTTGGCTCATGCCAGGTTAGCCAAGCTTCTGCACCTGTCCTGGCTAAAACTACTGCTGGTGTCACTCAAGAGGCATCAGCAATCAATTCCAGACCTTAAAGGACCTGCCAGTCCACCTGGCAGCCCACTGGGGAACAAGCAGGCTGCCAGCTCTGACCTCAAGCAGTCTAAAAGGAGGCCTCTGTGAAGCTGCATCAGCAGAGCTCACCCTGAGGAGCGCTTCGAAGGCGTTCGACCAGGACTGCGCAACTGAAGCTGCTCTGCACAGGTCACCTCTTCTGAGGTGGACATGCACTTGAAGGAAAAGTGACATCAAACTGCCACAACACGAAGTAATTTTCACAGGTTGGTTTGGGTTGGATGGGACCTTCAAAGATCCTTCAATGTCCAGCCCCTTGCTAAAGCAGGGCACCCACAGCAGTTTGCCCGGCAGCAGAATGCCCAGGGGGGATTGGAAGCTCTCCACACAAGGCCTGCTCCAGACCTCCAGCACCCTCACACCAAGCAAGTTCCTCCTTATCTCTACACAGAACCTCCCTGGGGTCCAGCTGGTGCCCCTTGCCCTTTGTGCTGTCCTTGAGCACCACTGGGACGAGCCTGGCCCCAGCCTCTTGCCCCCCAGCTTTTAGCCCTGGTAAGGTAACACTGCTAGAGGAAGCAGAACCACAACCAAGTTACCTTTAACTCAGCAGCTGTAGGAATCTTCTCTTCCAGAAACATCTCCCCGAGCTGCTCATCAGAGTTGGCCACACACTCGATCAGCTCCCGGCGCCGCTCCGCAGCCTCTGCCCGCAGCTCCGCAGGGATCTCGGCGTAGCGCACGGTCTGGCTGCACACACACACATACATCAGCACCGCAGGGCATCACCTACACCCGGCGCTGGCTGCACACACAGACATACATCCGCACCGCAGGGCATCACCTACACCCGGCGCTGGCTGCACACACAGACATACATCCGCACCGCAGGGCATCACCTACACCCGGCGCTGGCTGCACACACAGACATACATCCGCACCGCAGGGCATCACCTACACCCGGCGCTGGCTGCACACACAGACATACATCCGCACCGCAGGGCATCACCTACACCCGGCGCTGGCTGCACACACAGACATACATCCGCACCGCAGGGCATCACCTACACCCGGCGCTGGCTGCACACACAGACATACATCCGCACCGCAGGGCATCACCTACACCCGGCGCTGGCTGCACACACAGACATACATCCGCACCGCAGGGCATCACCTACACCCGGCGCTGGCTGCACACACAGACATACATCCGCACCGCAGGGCATCACCTACACCCGGCGCTGGCTGCACACACAGACATACATCCGCACCGCAGGGCATCACCTACACCCGGCGCTGGCTGCACACACAGACATACATCCGCACCGCAGGGCATCACCTACACCCGGCGCTGGCTGCACACACAGACATACATCCGCACCGCAGGGCATCACCTACACCCGGCGCTGGCTGCACACACAGACATACATCCGCACCGCAGGGCATCACCTACACCCGGCGCTGGCTGCACACACAGACATACATCCGCACCGCAGGGCATCACCTACACCCGGCGCTGGC
Organism: Ramphastos sulfuratus; assembly: GCA_013399055.1. Classification (NCBI taxonomy): domain Eukaryota; kingdom Metazoa; phylum Chordata; class Aves; order Piciformes; family Ramphastidae; genus Ramphastos; species Ramphastos sulfuratus. The sequence continues at coordinate 58,383 of WBNM01035518.1, read as the reverse complement.
TGCACACACAGACATACATCCGCACCGCAGGGCATCACCTACACCCGGCGCTGGCTGCACACACAGACATACATCCGCACCGCAGGGCATCACCTACACCCGGCGCTGGCTGCACACGAAGACATACCTCAGCACCCCAGGGCATCACCTATACCAGGCTCTGGCTGCACACGAAGACATACATCAGCACCCCAGGGCATCACCTACACCAGGCTCTGGTTGCACACACAGACATACATCAGCACCCCAGGGCATCACCTACACCAGGCTCTGGCTGCACGCACACACACATCAGCACCCCAGGGCATCACCTACACCAGGCTCTGGCTGCACACACAGACATACATCAGCACCGCAGGGCATCACCTACACCAGGCTCTGGCTGCACGCACACACACATCAGCACCCCAGGGCATCACCTACACCAGGCTCTGGCTGCACACACACCCCCCCCAGCACCTCAGAATGACAGAACCACTAAATCCTTCTGGTTGGAAGAGACCCTTAAGATCAAGTCCAAGCATTGCTGGAGAGAAATAATCAGCAGCTCCTCAGACAAGGTCTTTTGTTCCACCCAAGAAACCTCCAAGGTTGCCAACTCACCCCAGTGCCCCATCAAAGTAAACAGCTCTCTCCTCAATCAGGTCTATGACTCCTTGGAAGTTGCCCTCCAGCCCAATTGGAATCTGAACAAAAGCTGCATTGTGCTTCAGCTTGGACCTGCAAAAGTGAGAGAGCACAACTCACTTGAGGCAAACAGGGACTTCACCAGGGGCTCTAGGAACAGCAGCTCCCTTCCTGCCCAGAATCACTCTCCTGTCTGCTGTGGACTGTGCCAAAAGCCCACCAGTACTGCTGCAAAGCCACTGGTGCCATACCCTGAGTGCATGCCAGCAGCTACAGTGAGCAACCTCCACAGGACAGGCACCAGAACCAACTCAAACTGATCACCTCACAGGGGAGCTGCTTCTCCCTGAGTGAATACTCCAGAACCACAGAGCATTAGGGGTTAAAAGGGACCTGGAAAGATCTTTTTGTCCAAGCCCCTGCCAGGGCAGGATCACCCAGAGTAGGTCATACAGCTCATCCCCACTGAGCAAAGAGCTTCTGAGCTGGGCATGCTGGGCTGAACAGCTGAAACCTCACCCCCAGGCTGTGATTGCCCCCAAGAGCCTCTGGTCATGGGCAGGGCAGCCTCAGCACCATGAGCCTGTGTTGGGATGCGCTGGGATGTGCTGCGCTAGGATGCCCTGGGATGTGCTGGGATGCGCTGTGCTGGGATAACCTGAAATGAGCTGGGATGCGCTGCACTGGGATGCCCACTGCCTCCTGCCCTGGGCACACTCCCTTGCAGCAGAGTCCTACGTTGTGCCCAGTGCCACTGGCACGCAGTGAGGTGTCAGTGTGGGGTTTGCTCTGGAGAGGCAGGAGGGAGGTTTGGTGGGGCTTGGGGTCTGCTCTGTGCAGCAGGAGGAAACAGGGCAGCAAATAAAGCGGCAGCTGCTGTGGGGGCACAGGGAGAGACCCTTCTGAACACCTGGATGCCACAGAGCAGGAAGGCTGCAGGTAAGGAACAAGAAGGGCTTCTGGGATCTGAACCATGTCCAACCCTCTGTCACCTCCCTGCTGTCACCTCCTGAGGTCTAAGCTTCCATCAAGAGAAGAAATGTCAACCACTCAGCACTTCCGCACCACAAGCCTGGGCTGACACCAGCACGTAGCTGTCTTGAGGAACTGCAGCTCAGATGAAGATCAAACCTCAAATGAAGTTCCACAGGAGGTTCCAGCTCAACACAAGGGGCAACTTCTTGACTGGAAGGGTCCCAGAGCCCTGGCACAGGCTGCCCAGAGAGGTTGTGGAGACTCCTTCCCTGGAGACTCTCCAGGCCTGTCTGGATGTGTTGCTGTGTGCCCTGAGCTGGATTGTCTGGTCCTGCTCTGGCAGGGGGGTTGGACTGGATGAGCTCTTTGGGTCCCTTCCAACCCCTGACATCCTGTGAGCCTATGAAGTGTAAGCTTCCCAAACTGCAGCTACAAACCCCTCAGAAGAAGCCTCCTCAGTGCCTTTCACATGAACCTGCTATGGGAACAGTGGAGAATTACATCCCAAAGTGCTGAATACCTCAGCTGCTGCACTGCTTTGGCTGGGTTGGAGCCCTGCCTGTCCAGCTTGTTGATGAAGGTGAGGAATGGCACATTGTAACGTGTCATCTGCCTGTTGACAGTGATTGTCTGGCACTGAACCCCTCCAACAGCACACAGAACCAGGACAGCTCCATCCAGAACCCTCAGAGATCTCTCCACTTCGATGGTGAAGTCCACATGGCCTGAGGAACAACCAAAATCCCACCATGAATCACAGCATCACAGCATTAACCAGGTTGGGAAAGACCTCTGGGATCATCCAGCCCAACCTACCACCTAACACCTTCTAATTCACTAACTCCTGGCACCAAGTGCCTCATGCAGCCTCCTCTTACCAGCCTCCAGCCTCCAGCCCCCCTCCAGAGATGGGCACTCCACCACCTCCCTGGGCAGCCCATTCCAGTGCCAATCACTCTCTCTGGCAAGAACTTCCTCCTAACATCCAGCCTAGACCTCCCCTGGCACAGCTTGAGGCTGTGTTCTCTTGTTTTGTCCCTGGGTGCCTGGCAGCAGAGCCCAAACCCAGCTGGCTACAGCTTCCCTTCAGGTAGCTGCAGAGAGCAATGAGGTCTGCCCTGAGCCTCCTCTTGTGCAGGCTGCACACCCCCAGCTCCCTCAGCCTCTCCTCACAGGGCTGTGCTCCAGGCCCCTCCCCAGCCTTGCTGCCCTTCTCTGGGCACCTTCCAGCACCTCACAGGTTATAATGGTAACCAGGAACTGTTTGCTGATAGCTGCAGCAAAGAGCCACATCCAGCAGAGCAGGCCCCAGCTCCACAGCAACAGCCACATGGAGACACTGAGGGGCTGCAGTGTGTCCAGAGAAGGGCAACAGAGCTGGGGAAGGGTCTGCAGAACAGGGCTGGGAAGGAGCAGCTGAGGGAGATGGGGGTGTGCAGTGTGGAGAAGGTCTTGTAATGACAGGCTGAGGAGCAATGGGTTTAAACTGGCAGAGGGGAGATTGAAACTGGATGTTAGGAAGAAGTGAGAGTAGTGAGAGGCTGGCACAGGTTGCCCAGGGAGGTTGTGGAGCACAGAAGCACAGAATGTGATCTTTGATTCTGTGCTCCACAACCTCCCTGGAGGTGTTCAAGGCCAGGCTGGATGAGGCCTTGAGGTGTCCCTGCTCATGGTGGGTGGTTGGGACTGGATAAGCTTTGAGGTCCCTTCCAACCTAAACCATTCTATGACTCTATTCTATGATTCTAAGAGCAGGCTGAGGGAGATCACCTGGCTGAGGAGAGTCAGGTGGGGTTGGTCTCTTCTCCCAGGTAACAAGTGACAGGACAAGAGGAGGGAGGTTTAGGTTGGACAGGAGGAACAGTTTCTTCCCCCAAAATGAATTGTCAAGGTCTGGAACAGGTTGCTCAGGGTAGTGGCTGAATGATCACCCCTGAAGGGATTCAAAAGCTGTGGAGATGTGCTGCCATGGTTTAGTGGTGACCTGACAGTGGCTGGACACAATCATGAAATCACAGAATCAGTCAGGGCTGGAAGGGACCACAAGAAGCATCCAGCCCCAACTCCCCTGCCATGCCCAGGGACACCTCACACTAGATCAGGCTGCCCACAGCCTCATCCAGCCTGGCCTTAAACACCTCCAGGGATGAGGTTTCCACCACCTCCCTGGGCAACCCCTGCCAGGCTCTCACCACCCTCATGTTGAACAACTTCTTCCTAACCTCCAGGCTGACTCTACCCATTTCTAGCTTTGTTCCATTCCCCCCAGTCCTGTCACTCCCTGAGAGCCTAAAAAGTCCCTCCCCAGCTTTCTTGTAGCCCTCTTCAGACACTGCAAGGCCACAAGAAGGTCACCTGGGAGCCTTCTCCTCTCCAGATTGCACAGCCCCAACCCCCTCAGTCTCTCCTCACAGCAGAGCAGCTCCAGCCCTCTGATCACAAACTCCAAGTTCTGTTCCAACCTAAACGATCCTAGGAGCTCACCAAAGACAGAACCATGCCCTTTTTGCTGCCATGATGGTACAGGAACCTCTGGGCCTGCCCCCACCTGGTGTGTCTATGATGTTGATGTTGGTGTCCTTCCACATGGTGTAGGTGGCAGCAGACTGAATGGTGATTCCCCGCTGGCGCTCCAGCTCCATGGAGTCCATCACAGCTCCAACTCCATCCTTGCCTTTCACCTTGGGACAGAAAAAGTAGCACAAGGGAGCTAAGGAAGGCCTTGGCATGTGCAGGAGGGGGTTTGGTAAGCTGAGCATCATACAGGGAAGAAAAGCAGGCAGGCCCAGGGCAGTGCTGCAGACCCCATCCCAGGAGGGGTTTCCAAGCTGTGTGGTGCTGAGGGCCATGGTTTAGAGGACACTTGGCAGTGCTGGGCTAAGGTTTGGACTTGGTGACCTTGAAGGTCTCTTCCTACCAAAATGGTTCCATGATTCTAAAGTGTGATTTACTTTTTTCCCTGCAGCCTCATCTGCAACCCTGGCTGTGTCCTCTGCTGAGGATCATTCACTGAGAAAGGGATCTACCAGAAATCTGCAGGACATCATCCTCCAGTGTGACTTTCACAGCTAACAGTGATTCACAGAGCCACAGAATGGACCTTCAAGCTCATCCATTCCAACCCCCTGCCACGGGCAGGGGCAGCTCTCACCAGCCCAGCTTGCTCAAGGCCTCATCCAGCCTGGTTTTCAACACTGCCAGGGACAAAGTGTCCACAGCTTCTCTGGACAACCCATTCCAGTGTCTCACCACCCTCAGAGTAAAGAGCTTCTTCCTAATGTCTACTCTAATCCTACCCTGCTCTGCTTTCACACCATTGCCCCTGTCCAGCCAACACAGCCCCTTATGTACAGCCCCTTGCCAGCTTTCCTGCAGCCCCTTCAGCCTCCGTGCAAACCTGCTCTAAGGTCCCCCAGAACCTTCTCTTCCCTGATCAGCTCCAACACTCAGCCTGTCACACATACAGGATCACACAGCATGTCAGGGGCTGGAAGAGACCCACAGAGCTCATCCAGTTCAACCCCCTGCTAGAGCAGGACCAGACAATCTAGCTCAGGGCACACAGGAGCACATCCAGACAGGCCTTGAAAGGCTCCAGAGAAGGAGGCTCCACAACCTCTCTGGGCAGCCTGTGCCAGTCCCTGACCACTCTGGCAGCAAAGAAATTTTTACTGATCTCCAACCTACCCCTGCTGTAACTTGAGGCTGTTTCCTCTCCTCCTATTACTCCTTCCTTGATGCAAGTGACCAACCCCCTGGGGGCTCACTGCAGTCTCCTTTCATAGGCTCACAGGATGCCAGGGGCTGAAAGGGACCCAAAGAGCTCATCCAGACCAACTCCCCTGCCAGAGCAGGACCAGACAATCCAGATCAGGGCACACAGCAACACATCCAGACAGGCCTGGAAAGGCTCCAGAGAAGGAGACTCCACAACCTCTCTGGGCAGCCTGTGCCAGGGCTCTGGGACCCTTCCAGTCAAGGAGTTGCCCCTTGTGTTGAGCTGGAACCTCCTGTGCTGCAGCTTCCATCCATTGCTCCTTGTCCTATCCCAAGCAGCAGTTAGCAGAGCCTGTCCCCCCCCTCCTGACCCCCAGCCCTCAAAAAGTTATAAACATTAAATCCCCTCTCAGCCTTCTCTTCTCCAGACTCAGCAGCCCCAGGTCCCTCAGCCTCTCCTCACCAGGCAGTGCTCCAGCCTCCTCATCATCCTCACAGCCCTCCCTTGGACTCTTCCCAGCAGATTCCTGTCCCTCTTCAGCTGGGCAGCCCCAAACTGCCCTATCCCAGTAAGCAAATGAGAACAGCACAGAGGAGCTGCTGCAGCCCTTGCATCACCTTTGTGCTGCTCCAGACCTGCTTGGCCAGACCCACACTTCTTCCACCGAGGGGCTCCGAGGCTGACCCACAGCACTCCCATCTCTGACCCTCCACAAGCGGAGGCTCGGCGCTGCCTGACCTCAAAAGATGCCTTCCGATCCCTCCCCCAACCCAACTCCAGGACAGAGAGGCTGCGGGGGCTGACCTCATGCATCTGTGCGATCCTGCCGGTGTAGAAGAGAATCCTCTCGGTCAGCGTCGTCTTCCCGGAGTCGATGTGTGCCGAGATGCCGATGTTGCGGATCCGCTCGTTGGGAAGGACTCCGGAAGAACACAGCCTGCAGCAGGGCACCGCCAACTGGAGAGGGAGAGCAGATTCTTCACTGCCTGGGTTTGGAGAGGCTCTGGCACAGGTTGCCCAGGGAGGTTGTGGATGGCAGATCCACAACCTCCCTGGAGGTGTTTCAGGGGCAGGCTGGATGAAGTCTCCTCCAGCGACCGACACACAGCTCCTTGTGCCAACAGCCAAGCTCACAGTGGCACTGCTCTGCCATGGCTCCAGCCCCTTCCAAGCTCACTCCGCCCTCAGCTCTGCATCACACTTCAGGTAAATCACGCAGCCCCTCTGGGCTATGTCCTACGTCTCAGCCTCGGTTTTCCCTCCCGGTTTATTTGACCGAGCCTGTGGAAGCTTTTCCCGCAGCTGATGCCGGCTCTGTCCTCTCCCTGCCGCCATCCCCTTCTCCTCCTTCCTAACGCCTCGGTAACACGGGGGAGAGGCCGACAGGGCCCCCCCAGGACAGGGCCTCCCCAGGAACGGCAGCCCCCGGGACAGGCACCCCTTAAGACAGTCCCCCCTCCGGGACAGGCGCCCCCCGGGACAGCCCCGCCCCCCGGGACAGCCACACCCCCCGGGACACGGCCCCGGCCCGGGAATCAGCGTGTCCCTGGGCTCGGCCCCCAGGCTGCCCCGAGAGGCCGTGCCCGTGCCCGTGCCCGTGCCCCGCCTTGTGCCGCCCGCACCTGTGGGTGTCTGCGCTGCAGCTGCTGCAGGAGGCTCGGGGCCAGGCCGGCCCGCGGCAGCCGCAGCACCCCCAGCATGGCTCCCTCCTGCCCCCAGCGCTGCACAGCGCTTCCGGGGCACGGCGCGTGCGGGCCGGAAGGGGCTGGAGCAGAGGGGGCGGGACCGGAAGTGGCAGGAGCGGAGGGGCCGGAGCAGGACTGGTGGGTTGGGATGGGGCAGAAGTGTGCCCTTGAGGCCAGCAAGGGAAGTGGTGGCCTCAGGGCTATGGAGATGGCTGTGGCTGGCGAGTCGAAAGAGAGTCTCTTCCTCCTCCTCCGCTACTGTGCCCTAGTCAGGCCACAGTTGCAGTGCTGGGTCCAGCTCTGAGCTCCCCGGTTCCAGAGGGACAGGGAAGTGCTGGAGAGAGCCCAGGGCAGGCTGCAAAGCTGCTGAGGGGCCTGCAGCAGCTCTGGCAGGAGCAAAGGCTGAGAGCTCTGGGGCTGAGAGCCTGCAGAAGAGCAGCCCCAGAGGGCATCTGAGCAATGCTCAGCAACAGCTAAAGGCTGTGGGCAAGAGGCTGGAGCCAGGCTCCTGTCAAGTGGTGCGCAGGGCCAGGCCAAGCACCTCCACCTCCTCCACCTNCCTTGAGTGACCTGTACTAGTGGGAGGTGTCCCTGCCTATGGCAGGGGGTTGGAACTGGATGATCTTTGAGGTCCCTTCCAACCTTACCATTCTATGATTCTTCTGCATGACATTGCAGGCCATTGCCAGTCTGCATAACGGAGGTGTCAGCAGTTAGCCTCTTTTCTACTCTCATTTTAAACCCACAGCTTGCACCTGTATGCATCACATGGAATTTTTTTCCCATACATTTCCATGGGATGGGANGGCCAAGCACCTCCACCTCCTCCACCTGAGGAGGTGGAGAAAGCTGTTTGGTGTGAGGGTGCTGGAGGCCTGAAGCAGGCTGCCCAGAGAGGTTGTGGAGTCTCCTTCTGTGCAGAGCTTCCAACCCCACCCAGGCTGTGTTCCTGTGTGCCCTGCCCTGGGTGCTCCTGCTCTGGCAGGGGCTTGGACTGGCTGATCTCTGGAGGTCCTTTCCAACCCCTGCCATGCTGGGATTTACATCTTACTCCAAAGCTGCACAAATGCTGCCCAAATTGTGCACAAATGCTGCACAAATCACTTTATGGTGTAGGATCAACCCAAACAAGGACCATAAGTAATAAATGTTTATTAAAGATGNCCCATGCATTACATGGATTTTTCTCATGCATTACATGAAATTGTTTCCCTCCATTACATGCATTTTTTCCCATGCATTACATGGAATTTTTCCCATCTCATTAAGCATAAACCAAAATCTAAGTTGTCAGATGAAATTTGTTCTTTGCTGTTAAAGAGCAGAACCTCTCTAACCAAAGATCTCTGAAGTTGTATGCAAGGTTTTGGTGCTGTTTGTTACTGAGATTGGGAGTGACAGACCTAGAAAAGGCCTCCTTGGCCTTGAAGTCCCCATGAGATTGACTGAAAATAAAACTGGATCTTGTCTTTAGGGATGGAAGAGGAGGCCCTGAAGTTGTGCTCAGAAAACCAAAAGCATCCTCCAGGCTCAGTGTTCAGGCAAGAGCTGATCCTCTGGGATCAGAGCTTCTCCTGCTGGAGGCTGTTACCCCCTCACCACCTTGCTTACCTGAACCACTCAGAAAGGGATTCAACAGCACCAAATTCCCTGCCCTTAGAATTCTTTTGCTCCTGTAAGAGGGGAAGAGCAACCAAGGTTACTGCATTAAAGAAGCAAAGAAATAATTGTGTTAAATCAATGCAGCTCAACTCTGGCCATTTCCTGACCAGAAAATAAAAAAAGGAATTAAAACTAATTCAGGATTCTTTTGAAACTCCTGAGAGTTTTCTGGCCAGAAAATAAAAGTTTCAAAATGGTTAAAAGATTATTTTGGACCTCCTGACAATCTTCTGGTCAGAAAATAAGTTTCAAAATGGTTAAAAGATTAATTTGGAACTCCTGAGAATTTTCTGGCCAGAAAATAAAAGTTTCAAAATGGTTAAAAGATTATTTTGGACCTCCTGACAATTTTCTGGTCAGAAAATAAGTTTCAAAATGGTTAAAAGATGATTTTGGAACTCCTGAGAAATTTCTGGTCAGAAAATTAAAGTTTCAAAATGGTTAAAAGATTATTTTGGAACTCCTGAGAATTTTCTGGCCAGAAAATAAAAGTTTCAAAATGGTTAAAAGATTAATTTGGAACTCCTGAGAGTTTTCTGGCCAGAAAATAAAAGTTTCAAAATAGTTAAAATATTATTTTGGACCTCCTGACAATTTTCTGGTCAGAAAATGTTTCAAAATGGTTCAAAGATTAATTTGGAACTCCTGAGAATTTCCTGGTCAGAAAAGAAAATTCACAGTGATTAAAAAGGTACATTTGGACTCTTGACAATGTCCCTGTCAGAGTTGCATAGTTTTTATTTTTACATATAAATACAGAATCACAGAATGCCAGGGGCTGGAAGGGACCTGCTAAGCTCCTCTGGTCCAGCCCCACCCTGCCAGAGCAGCATCCCCCAGAGCAGATCACACAGGAACACATCCAGATGGAGCTTGAGTATCTCCCGAGAGGGAGGCTCCACAACCTCCCTGGGCAGCCTGTGCCATATACAGTTAAATCACCTGGGAAATGTGCAGGAAGAGAGGATTTAAAGGCCACTTCCTTCTTAGCCAAACCTTCACTTACTGAAGCTCTTTCCTGGTATAAGCAGTGCCTGTTTTTAAGGCTCCTCTATGCTTTAGCCTCAGAACCTGCCCTCTGCTGCGAGCTGTGCCCTACAGCAGTTACTGATGCCATGGCACAGGGACCAGGCCTGCCTGGCAAAGTGTTGTCTGAACACCCAACACTGCTGCCAAAGTGTGGTGGTTTGAGAGGGTCCAGGTTATCCCAGATTTCCCAAGAAGGGACCTACAGGAAGGCTGGGGAGGGACTATTGACAAGGTCTTGTAATGACAGGACAAAGGGCAATGGGTTTGAACTGGCAGAGGGGAGACTGAAACTGGATGTGAGGAGGAAGTGAGGGTGGTGAGACACTGGCACAGGTTGCCCAGGGAGGTTGTGGAGCACAGAAGCACAGAATGTGATCTTTGATCATATTCTGTGCTTCTGTGCTCCACAACCTCCCTGGAGGTGTTCAAGACCAGGTTGGAGGAGGCCTTGAGTGAGCTGTACTAGTGGGAGGTGTCCCTGCCTATGGCAGGGGGTTGGAACTAGATGATCCTTGAGGTCCCTTCCAACCATCCCATTCTATGATTCTATGCCCCTTGGACAAACCAGACACCCCCAGCTATCCTAATGTGGTTATTCAACCCCACAGACCCTGCAAACACTTCCAAAGCAAGCAGCAAGCTCAATTCCTTCTCTGTCCTCCCTTTCAGCTCTCCAGGGGGATCCTTATCTGAGTAACTAAGGAACTATGTAGGACTACCCTGTGGAAGGCTGTGGGCTTTGAGGGCCTAATGGGAGGCAAGGGGGGGTGGGAGAAAATGAGAATTGGGGGTTTGGTGGTTTTGGTTTGGCTGGGGGGAAGGTTTTGGGGGAATTCTCCTGTATCTGTATTAGGTGTTAAGGATTCCTGTATGCTGTTATCTTTTCCTGCACATTTTTAAATACAACCTTTCTGTATTGCTCTCCAGGTCAGCAAGAGCCTGATTATTGTGCTGCCCTTTTTCATAGAATCATAGAATGGTAAGGTTGGAAGGGACCTCAAGGATCATCTAGTTCCAAGCCCCTGCCATAGGCAGGGACACCTCCCACTAGTACAGGTCACTCAAGGCCTCCTCCAACCTGGCCTTGACTCTTTTCCTCAGAAAGAGTCAAATGAGAGAATCTCAGTCTGTTGTGCTCTGACACAAAACCCTACCACACACAGAGACCTCTCTGGTTCCTCAGAACCTCAGAGCTTCACCAAACAGTAGCTAAACTCAATATGGAAGGGGATTGGGTGTTAGATCTGCAGCCTGCACCCACTGGAAGAGGACACAGCAGAAGGGAAGCACATCAAAAATGCTGCCCTGCACTCAAGGCTCCTTTTAGCTTCCAGAGCAATTCACCCAGCTCAACTCCTGCTCCCTCAACCCATTTCCTCCCACCTGCTGAATAATTAAGTGACAGCTCAGTTTGTGGGACTCTTATCTGAGAGTTAAAACCTACTAGAGAAAAGCTTCAAGAATGTAAAATAATTGGGTGAGCTCCACAGGTTAACACAGCAAGGGGTGGGGGGAGAAACACAGAGAGAAAATGAGGTTGAAACAACTTCTGACCACCACAGTGCTGAAGAGCTGCAATTTACTACCATGACAAACACTTCAGCTATTTCCCCTTGCTTTTCTTTGTGTGAAGGAGGTGAATCTGG
>WBNM01035518.1:16007-47035 GCA_013399055.1 Ramphastos sulfuratus | reverse complement strand
GGGGGGTGGGTGGGTTCTCAGACAATTTACAGTCTGATTTGAAAGACAGATCTAGATTATATATCTACTATAGATCTATTTAGTGGCTACAGTGCTTTTGTGTTGCTGCTCATTTCTTTCAGTGGATTTACACTGCTGCAAATTTCAGTTGCAGCTGACTTCAGTGTATATGTGTTGCAGCTAACTTCTGTCTATTTATAGTGCTAATTTATTTCAGTGTATTTATATTGCTGCTAATGTCAACGTTTTTGTGCTGCTGCTAAGTTCAGTGCATTTATAGTGCTGCTAATGTATTTCAGTGCTTTTGTCTTGCTGCTAATTTGTGGGGTTTTTTGTACTGCTGCTAATCTCAGTGCATATATGTTGCTAATTTCAGTGCATTTGTGTTGCTGCTAAATTATTTCAGTGTATTTATATTGCTGCTAGCTTCAGTGTGTTTATATTTCTGCTGATTTATTTCAGTGCATTTCGGTTGTTGCTAACTTCAGTGCATGTGTACTGCTGCTAATCTCAGTGCATATATGTTGCTAATTTCAGTGCATTTGTGTTGCTGCTAAATTATTTCAGTGTATTTATATTGCTGCTAGCTTCAGTGTGTTTATATTTCTGCTGATTTATTTCAGTGCATTTCGGTTGTTGCTAACTTCAGTGCATGTGTACTGCTGCTAATCTCAGTGCATATATGTTGCTAATTTCAGTGCATTTGTGTTGCTGCTAAATTATTTCAGTGTATTTATATTGCTGCTAGCTTCAGTGTGTTTATATTTCTGCTGATTTATTTCAGTGCATTTCGGTTGTTGCTAACTTCAGTGCATGTGTACTGCTGCTAATCTCAGTGCATATATGTTGCTAATTTCAGTGCATTTGTGTTGCTGCTAAATTATTTCAGTGTATTTATATTGCTGCTAGCTTCAGTGTGTTTATATTTCTGCTGATTTATTTCAGTGCATTTCGGTTGTTGCTAACTTCAGTGCATGTGTACTGCTGCTAATCTCAGTGCATATATGTTGCTAATTTCAGTGCATTTGTGTTGCTGCTAAATTATTTCAGTGTATTTATATTGCTGCTAGCTTCAGTGTGTTTATATTTCTGCTGATTTATTTCAGTGCATTTCGGTTGTTGCTAACTTCAGTGCATGTGTACTGCTGCTAATCTCAGTGCATATATGTTGCTAATTTCAGTGCATTTGTGTTGCTGCTAAATTATTTCAGTGTATTTATATTGCTGCTAGCTTCAGTGTGTTTATATTTCTGCTGATTTATTTCAGTGCATTTCGGTTGTTGCTAACTTCAGTGCATGTGTACTGCTGCTAATCTCAGTGCATATATGTTGCTAATTTCAGTGCATTTGTGTTGCTGCTAAATTATTTCAGTGTATTTATATTGCTGCTAGCTTCAGTGTGTTTATATTTCTGCTGATTTATTTCAGTGCATTTCGGTTGTTGCTAACTTCAGTGCATGTGTACTGCTGCTAATCTCAGTGCATATATGTTGCTAATTTCAGTGCATTTGTGTTGCTGCTAAATTATTTCAGTGTATTTATATTGCTGCTAATGTCAACGTTTTTGTGCTGCTGCTAAGTTCAGTGCATTTATACTGCTGCTAATTTATTTCAGTGCATTTATATTGCTGCTAGCTTCAGTGTGTTTATATTTCTGCTGATTTATTTCAGTGCATTTCTGTTGTTGCTAACTTCAGTGCATGTGTACTGCTGCTAATTTCAGTGCTTTTGTGTTGTGGCTAACTTCAGTGTATTCTCATTTGCTGCTAATTTATTTCAGTGTATTTAAATTGCTGCTCATCACAGTGCATTTATATTGCTCTTAACCAGTGTATTCATATTGCTATTAATTACTCTCTATCACCTAAAAAACAAATGTAGTAATTCTTTCAGCCACACAAAGAGAATTTCCTTCCTGTGCCACTTAGTGTGGGGCAAAAGCAGCTGCATTTCCAGTCTGAGAGGGGTGCAGAAAACCTTTTGCAAATCAGAAGTTGTTTTGTTTGTTGTATTTTGGGTTGTTTGTGGTTTGGTTTTTGTTTCCCTCAACCAGAATTCCTGCTAATCCCTTAAAGTGCTCTTGAAGTGGGTTTTTCAACCTGCTGAAGTGAGATGGATTTGAATTGAAGCTGTCCAGAACATTCAGCTGTCAGATGGGGGCACAGCAAAGCAGACTTAAGGCTCACTACAACAAAGAACAGAGATTGGTCATGTACAGATGTGTCCTTATACCAAGGTAAGCAACGGCAGCACCATCAGCACAGCTCTGCACCACCTCCACCCCCAGTGGAGAGTGGAAGCCATTTATTTCCTGCTGCTCTTGAGGGGCAGGTGTGTTCCTCTCACGTTGAGGCTCTCCACAGCAGCTCTGGGCTCCCTGGAGGCAGTGATGGCCAAAGGCTTCTCCCTGCAACAAAACCCAACCGTCAGGCGCAGCCACCGCAGGCCAGGGAAGAGGAAAACGCAGCCAGAGGTTGGGCTGGGGTGGAAGGGACCTTCAAGGTCACCCAGTTCCAACCCCCTGCCATGCTCAGCTTGCTCAAGGCCTCATCCAGGCTGGCTTTGAACACCTCCAGGGAGGTTGTGGAGCACAGCAGCACAGAATGGGATGGAAGATCACAGCCTCCCTGGGCAACCTGTGCCAGTCTCTCCCCATCCTCACTCTCAAGCATTTCTTCCTCCTCTTCACTCTCAAATCTTCCCTCTCCCAGCATTGTCCCTCCTCCTGGCACTGACAGCCCTTGTCCAAAGTCCCTCCCCAGCTCTCCTGCAGCCCCTGAGGTCTTCCTGGAGCCTTCTTCTCACTAAACTGTTGATGACTTCTGTGGAGGTCTAGCTCTGGCAGAGGTAAGATGGATTGGATTCTCCCACCAAAACTACTGCCACTGTTAGCAGCACAGAGCAGAACTGCCTGCTGGGTGAGAAGACAGAAGCAGCTCAGTTTTACCTTCAGTTTCAGTGTTCAAGTAGCCTCTGGAACAAGCCTCTTGAAAGGAAGAGGTGCTGGAGGGAATCCCAGGAGGGTGAGGTTGGAAGGGACCTCTGGAGCTCAGCCAGTCCATGATGATGTGCCAAAGCAGGGCACCCACAGCAGCTTGCCCAGCAGCACAGTGCCCAGGGAGGGTTGGAAGCTCTCCACAAAAGCACAAACTCTCTGGGCAGCCTGCTCCAGGCCTCCACCACCCTCACAACAAACAACTTTCTCCTCCTGCTCAGGTGGCACCTCCTGGGCTCCACTTTGTGTCCATTGCCACTTGTGCTGTCCCTGAGCACCACTGACAAGAGTCTGGCCCCAGTCTCTTGCCCCCAGCCTTTAGCTGTTGCTGAGCATTGCTCAGATGCCCTCTGGGCAGCCTGCTGCAGGCCTCCAGAACCCTCACATCAAAGAATCTTCTCCTTCTGGTCAGGTGGCACCTCCTGGGTTGCAGTTTGTGCCCACTGCTTTTTGTGCTGTCCCTGGGCACCACTGACAATCTGGTATGACTGATAAAGGCATCACAGCCTCCACTGAAACTATGTCAGCATCAGAGTAAGAAACCCAGGGAGCCTGGTAGCCAACAGCCTAAGCAGGGCAGCTCCTGCCCACAGGAGGAACAGAAGATGCTCTTCCTCCTCAGCCTGCCTGGCAGCACTGCTGCTTCAGCAGCAGACAGCTTCACAGCTGGATTTTCATCTGGCTGCTAGTTAGTTTCTGTTCTGGAAACTCTTTTTACCTTCTCACTCCATCTTCCTGGGGAACATGATGAATGCTTCTGTACTTTGGAGCTTCCAAATGGCCTCGAGATCTTGATGGCTTGAACTTCATAATCTCCTTCTGCCACTCTTCATCAAAGGTCTGGGCCTCAGCTGAAAAGCAAACACTTTGTTTGGAATCAATACAAACAAGACAGAAAAAAAAAACCCACCTCATGTGGGTGAAGTGAAGGGTTTGGAGCAGTGAGTACTAAACTCTGAATTCTCACTGTTTGTAGGGGATGTGGGAACCACTCACAGCTTATTGCCACGAGGCACTGAGTGCTGCCAGCCCAGCCCCAGCCTGTGCTGGGCTGAGCCCCAGCAGTGTGGGCAGCAGGGGCAGGGAGGGGATTCTGCCCCTCTGCTGTGCTCTGCTGAGCCCACCCCCACTGCAGTGCTGGGGGCAGCTCTGGAGTGCTCAGCACAGACAGGGACCTGTTGGAGCAGGGCCAGAGGAGGCCACAGCAGTGCTGGCAGGGCTGGAAGGGCTCTGCTGTAAGGCCAGGCTGGCAGAGTTGGGGTTGTGCAGCCTGGAGAAGAGAAGGCTCCAGGGTGGCCTTAGAGCAGCTTTCTAGAATTTGAAGTGGGCTCAGCTGTGCTGTGAGCACAGGCTGAGGGAGCTGGGGGGGTGCAGCCTGCAGAGGAGAAGGCTCCAGGGGGACCTCAGAGCTGCCTGCCAGTGCCTGAAGGGATCCTGCAGGAGAGCTGGAGAGGGACTTTGGACCAAGGCGTGGAGTGACAGGACGAGGGCTGATGGCTTCAGACTGGAAGGAGCTGGATTGAGATTGGACATGAGGATAAAATTCTTCCCCAGGAGGGTGCTGAGGCACTGGCACAGGTTGCCCAGAGAAGCTGTGGAGGCTCTAAGCCTGGCAGTGTTGAAGGCCAAGTTGATGAGGCTTGGAGCAAACCTGGGCTAGCAGGAAGTGTCCCTGCCCCTGGTTGGGGCTTAGAACTCAGTCACCTTTAAGATCCCTTCCAAGCCAAACCATTCTGTGATTCAAACTCCCTTCCAACAGTAGCAGTGACTGCAGAAGCCACCACCAGCTGCATTACAACACAACATTTCCCAGTCCACATGGCTAAAGTTATCCAAACTCCTATCAAATAAAGAAATCCCATTTGCAGACTGTCAGGCTGATAAATTCCCTCTGAAGGTGTCTGAAGCTGGTGCTTCAAAACTGGCAGGGGAAGCAGCAGCCCATGGGAGAGCTGCACACAGAGACCTACTCTCATCCATGTTGATGAACTCTTGGTTCATTTCCTCATCTCCAGTCTTGCTGTTCTTGGACTTCTTGATGACATGGGCACGGTCCTGGATGTGGTGCCCAATGGCCATTTTCTCCACTCCACTTTCAGAGTCCTTCAGTGCTTTTCTTGTCTCCTTAACCTGAACAGAAAACAGCCCCACATGAATTGTCCTCCCAGCAATTTAGTTTTTCTGCCTGCCTTTTGGACAAGTTTGCAGTCATAGCCTTCTCCCATCATCTCTTTCCTTCTTTTGGCTGAAAATACAGCACCAAGGCTATTTTGCTTTCAGCCAGCAGATAGAAAGATGAAAACAGAACACCTAAAGCTAGGCTGCAGCAAGAGGAGTGTGGCCAACAGGGCAAGAGAGAGGATTCTGCCCCTTTACCGTGCTCTGCTGAGCCCTCACTTCAAAAACTGAGGGACACAGAGCTGCTGGAGTGAGGCCAGAGGAGGCCACAAAGATGCTGCAAGGGCTGGAGCAGCTCTGCTGTGAGCACAGGCTGAGGGAGCTGGGGGGGTGCAGCCTGAGAGGAGAAGACTCCAGGGGACCTCATAGCTGCCTGCCAGTGCCTGAAGGGATCCTGCAGGAAGGCTGCAGAGAGATTTTTGCTGAGAGGGTCTGAGCCAGGCCAAGGGGGAATGGTTTGGAGCTGAGGCAGAGCAGGGTTGGACTGGAGCTGAGGAAGAAGTTGTTTGGTGTGAGGGTGGTGAAAGCCTGGCACAGGCTGCCCAGGGAGGCTGTGGCTGCCTCCTGCCTGGGGGTGTTCCAGGCCAGGCTGGATGAGGCCCTGAGCAACCTGGATTAGTTGAGAGGTGTCTCTTCAAGCCAGGGAGTTGGAGCAGATGACCTTTAAGGTCCCTTCCAATCTAATCCATTCCAGAATTCTTTTATGTCCATGGGGCTACTCAGCCTGGATAAGGCTCCAGGGAGACCTTAAAGCAGTATTAGAAGGGATCTACAGGAGAGCTGGAGAAGGACATTTGACCAAGGCATGCAGTGACAGGATGAGGACTGCTGGCTACAATCTTCACTACTGGGGAGGGAAAAAAAAAAAAAGCTTAGACTAAACATGCAGACAAGTCCTCAACACTCTCCTTGGCAACAGCAGCCACAGTCAATGCCAACATTCTCAGCACAAAGCCACAACTCACTGCTAGGTTGCTGTGTTGACTGGCTTGAAACCCTCCCCAGAAGGGACAACTCACTGCTAGGCTGCCCTGTTGACTGGCCTGAAACCCAGGCAACCACTTATCACTGTGTTCTTAGGTGTATTATTAGAACCCTTTTTGATAACCAAGTGTCTGCTTGAGCTTGCCCATACCCCCCCCAGCCAATCAGCCCTCCACAGCCTCTCCTGCTCAAGTATAGTCTTTCATGAACTTCAGGGTTCAAATTCAAATTCAAACTGCTCAGCAGGATTAGAGACAACAGCTGCAGGGGGAAGTCAATGAAAGGGCATCTTCAGCTGCAGCCTTATGTAAGCAGTCCAAAGGGCTCGAGCAGAGGGCAGGAGCTGGAGCTGGATTCTGCAGCAGTGAGCACCAACAGCTTCTGTTAGCTGGGAGCTTAGGCAGAGCTTCAATAGTAGCCTTCCAGGATCTGAAGGGGGCTACAGGAAGGCTGGGGAGGGACTATTGACAAGGGCTTGCAATGACAGGACAAGGGGCAATGGGTTTGAACTGGCAGAGGGGAGATTGAAAGTGGATGTTAGGAGGGAAGTTCTTTACAGTGAGGATGGTGAGGCACTGGCACAGGTTGCCCAGGGAGGTTGTGGCTGCTCCCTCCCTGGAGGTGTTCAAGGCCAGGTTGGATGAGGCCTTGAGTGACCTGTGCTAGTGGGAGGTGTCCCTGCCTATGGCAGGGGGTTGGAACTGGATGCTCCTTGAGGTCCCTTCCAACCTTACCATTCTATGATTCTATGATTCTAAGAGGAGGATGAGTTACAGCCAAAGGGAAAGCCAAGGAATCAGCTGTGCTGGGCCTCCATTTGATAGCCCCACAATGAATCTGATGTATGCTTAGGAGCAGACAAAACACCCAGGAAGAGAGCAGCACTTTGGCTCCCATGCACCTAGTTTTCAACACCTGTTTTTGGATGCATTCCTGTGTGACCTGCCTTAGGTGACCCAGCTTTGGCAGAGGGGTTGGATTCAATCTCCACAGCTCCCTTCCAACCCTCTACATTTCCAAATTAGAAGAGGAACTGTCTGCAGTACAGAGGACCTGGAGGGAGCTGTGGTTTGGTGTAGGCTCTGATCACCACCTGCCACAGCAGTACTTACACCTCCTGGGGCTGTGCGGGTCTGAGCTGAAGCCTGGAAGACTTTGGGTGGTTCATCACCTATTTTGGAGTAGGTCATCACAGAGGAGGAGCTGAATGTGTGTGCATCTGGGTGGGCAGACAGGTCATCCTGCAAGCAAGGAAGGCTTCTCATTAATACAAGTTCAGACTTCATGATTAATAGCTGCTACTTCACTTCTGAGACTACCTCATTATGAACTAGAAACATCCCTCTGAAAATTACTCCTGGGTCCTGACACCACAAGTAAGGCCTCTTGAGAAGGGACCTTGGCATTTCACATGGCCTCACTCTTGTCCTGGCTTTGCCTGGCTCTTGGTTTCCCTGTGCAGGAAACAGGCCCCAGTGAGGCCATGTCTGGAGTCCTGGGTACAGCTCTGGGCTCCCCAGCTCCAGAGGGACAGGAAAGTGCTGGAGAGTTTCCAGGGCAGGCTGCAAAGCTGCTGAGGGGCCTGGAGCAGCTCTGGCAGGAGCAAAGGCTGAGAGCCTGCAAAGGAGCAGCCCCAGAGGGCATTTGAGCAATGCTCACCACCAGCTAAAGGAGCTGTGGGGGGCAAGAGGCTGGGGCCAGACTCTTGTCAGTGGTGCCCAGGGGCAGTGGGCACAAACTGGACCCCAGGAGGTTGCATCTGAGCAGGAGGAGAAAGTTATTTGTTGTGAAGGTGGTGGTGGCCTGAAGCAGGCTGCCCAGAGAGGTTGTGGAGTCTCATCTCTAGAGACTTTCCAAACCACCCAGGCTGTGTTCTGTGTGCCCTGCCCTGGGTGCTCCTGCTCTGGCAGGGGCTTGGACTGGATGATCTCTGGAGGTCCCTTCCAACCCCTGCCATGATGTGATTTGAGACCAACCTTTTTCTCAACAAGAATTTGAGCAGGGTTTTAACCAACTGCCATTCTCCAGGGCCACTCCTTTCAGCACAAGGGTGGCTTTGGGGTTGTTGTTTTTAACACTTACAAACTTCCTTTGCATTTCCAACATGCTGTTTCTCATGTTTGACATCATCCTGTCCATGGCAAAGAAAGGATCCCCAAAACCTGCATCCTGCAAAAAAGAGAAGAAATGAAACATCAAACCCTCTGACTCTTCAGCTTCTCTTTCATGCAAGCCAGCCCAGATCAAAAAGGTTTTCACAGACACACACAGGCCAAAAAGCAGCTTTTTAAGGGGAAAAAATGACAGCCAGCACAGGAAGCTTGATTGTTGGAGATGCTGGGAAGACAGAAGGAGAAGGTTTGATACTCAGACATCAAACCAAGCTCATTTTGTGGCCAATTAACAAGAATTATGTTCATAACCTAACCAGATCCTGCCACAGAATTATCTGACCTTCCATGCCTTTATAATCTATTGATGATCAAATCACCTCATTGTAAATCCCTTTAAGAAGATGGAACCACACTGAAAATGCACCCCAGCAGGCATAGCTGTAGCAAATATTACTCATAAAGGGGCAGGGTGGATAAAGAAAACATGAGCAGAGAACTACTACTTGCTATTTTAATGGCAGCTTCACCCCAAAACATTTAGTGGCTCTAAAAGAAAGCAGAAGATCCAACACTGCCCAAGGGAGATCTCCCCAGGCAGGGCTGCATGCACAGAGCTGCACTGCCAGGCTCTGGAAGCTGTTGGCACACAGGAGAGCTCCCCAGGCAGGGCTGCACAGAGCTGCACTGCCAGGCTCTGGAAGCTGTTGGCACACAGGAGCGCTCCCCAGGCAGGTCTCCATGCACAGAGCTGCGCTGCCAGGCTCTGGAAGCTGTTGGCACACAGGAGAGCTCCCCAGGCAGGGCTGCACAGAGCTGCACTGCCAGGCTCTGGAAGCTGTTGGCACAGTGAGCCTACTGCTTGCAGCTACCTTTGGAAGCAAGCAGCAGCAAGCTGTGGTCTAAGGCCATGAGAAGAGTGGGGGAGCACCAAGGGGCCCTGCAAAGCCCTGTAGCCTTGGCAAGTGGCAGGCTGTTGGCTTGCCCTTTGCACTGCTGCTGTGGAGCTATCCAACAGCAGGCTCTTAGTTCCACCCCACACCTCTCCAACCCAAGCCCTCCCATTCCTAGAAAGAGACTGAAATCAGTTTGTTTCAATAGTTGGTTAATTGTTAGAGGAGTTTTGAAATCAGCTAAATTCACCTAAGGAGAAAAAAAATATCTTCAGTTTGGTTCCTGAGGGCTTAAGTCAACTCCTTAAGGGCTGGCACAGGCTCTGGGTAATGAGGAGAGACATCTTAGGGCATCAAATCATTTCAGGTGCCACCAGCTCCAGAAAAATGCCTTCTGCAGTTACAATCTGGGCAGTGCTGGCAGCCAGCTGTAGCTAGGGGATTGGAAGCCACACACTGGAGTGTGGGGGAGGTAAATCCACAGCCTGGGCAGTTCCTACAGAACCAACTCTGCAGCAGACACTTCTCACACAAAGCAAGGAGTCACTTGTGCCTCTGGAAGAGATCATTGGAGAGTTAACACTTGTAGGGCTGAAAATTCAGAGGCCCAAGCTTATTTCTAGCTGCTCTACAAGAGAGAGCCATGCTCTAAGCTCCCATCTGAGGGCTCTTTAAAGCCTCCCAAAGGAAACAAAATGCTCCCTGAGAGTCATCACTTGTAAAAGACCTGTAAAAAGGACCTGAGGAGAAACAAGACATTCCCAGACCCTCAAAAGCCTACAGCTGGAGAGCATTCCAAGCCCAGCTCCGGTGGCAATTCTGTCTTCAGGTCTTGTTGGAATCATGGATACAAACCTGCTCCAAGCTGCTAGATGAGCTTCAGAGATCCCTTCCAACCCAGAGCATTCTATGATCCTATGCTAGTGCCAAAGTCTGGGCCTAATTCACTCATGGCCACTAGAGATCAAGCACCAGCAGACAAATCTAAGCAGAGAAGCCAGCTGCTAAGTAGCCACTCCTGCAGCCTTGCTGTCAGCAGGTTCAGCCCACCCCAACACTGTCATTGAACAAGGACAGATGAATTCTGTCTGGCATCACCCACACACCAAGCCAAGCAGCTCCCAGGCACACCCAGCCCAGCCTGTGCCCATGCTTTCATCAGGCAGAAGCATGCACACAGCAGCAGGAGCTACAAGGGATACTAACCACTCTACCAAAGCCTCCAAAGGGCAGGAGGGAGTAGCTTGTGGCCTAGAAGAAAAAGGAGCAGTGACATTGAGTCATCATAGCTGTGAGCAGACACAGCAGAAGGGATCTGCAAACACAGCAGCTGAGGTGGGACACTCCCAAGCAGAGCCAGAGAAGGGCTTTGGCTGGACAAGACCTGTATGGGCAGCTCCAGAACTGCCTAACTCTGGCAAGGCTGCTGCTGAACCATCACAGCTCTGCATGGTTTAAAATACTCCAGGGATGGGGACTCAGCCTGTGCCAGGCTTTGAGAACCCTTTCAGGGAAGAAGCTTCCTCTAATCTCCAAACTAAACCACCCCTGGGGCAACTGAGGCCACTTCCTCTTATTCTATCTCATTCCTTGGGAGCAGAGCCCAACCCCTACCTGGCTGCAGCCTCCTCTCAGGGAGCTGCAGAGAGCAATGAGCTCTGCCCTCAGCCTCCTCTGCTCCACACTGCACTCCCTCAGCTGCTCCTCCCCAGCCCTCTTCTCAAGACCCTTCCCCAGCTTTGCTGCCCTTCTCTGGACCTGCTCCAGCCCCTCAATGTCCTTCTGGGAGTGAGGGGCCCAAAGCTGAACCCAGGCTTTGAGGTGCAGCCTCACTGGTGCCCAGTCTGGGGGCCAATTTCTGCCCTGCTGCTGGCCACACCATTGCTGATCCAGGCCAGGATGCTGGTGCCCTTCTTGGCCACCTGGGCACTGCTGGCTCATCTTCAGCTGGCTGTAATCACACCCCCAGGTGAAATAAAAGCAGAGAGGACCTTGCTGATGTACAGTGTGGTGCAGCAAGCTGAGCCACAGCAGCTGTGTGCAGAAGCCACTGCTGTCTGCAGTGCTGAGCTGCCAGGGTACAGGTGTGGCTGGCACCACACTGAGGACTCCTTTCATCACTCCTGTTCACCTATGCACATCCAGCAGCACAGGGAGGGGATTCTGTCCCTCTGCTCTGCTCAGACCTCACCTGCAGCACTGCCTCCAGCTCTGGGGAACCCAGCACAAGAGGGACCTGAAGGTGCTGCAGAGGGTCCAGAGGAGGCCACCAAGATGATCAGAGGCTGTGGGGACAGGCTGGGAGAGTTATGGCTGTGCAGCCTGGAAAAGAGAAGGCTGCAGGGAGAGCTCAGAGCTGCCTGCCAGGATTTGAAAGGGGATATGAGAAAGCTGGGGAGAGACTTTTCAACATGGGCTTATAGTGCTAGGAAGGAAAATGGCTTTGAGCTGGGAGGGAGGAGAGTGGAGATGAGGAAGAAACTGTTGAGTGAGGGTGGGGAGACACTGGCACAGGTTGTCCACATGATCACATTCTGTGCTTCTGTCATCCACAACCTCCCTGGAGGTGTTCAAGTAAAGCCTGAATGTGGCACTTAGTGCCATGGTCTGGTTGATTGGCTAGGGCTGGGTGATAGGTTGGGCTTGGTGAGCTTGGAGGTCTCTTCCAACCTGGCTGGCTCTATGATTTGCCATGGTCTTGGTACTAGAATCATTTAGAACACTGCACAGTGCTGCAGACTCCTGCAAACACAGACTGGTAGCACTGGCACTTCACTAAAATCAACAGGTCAGGAGTCCCTGGAGTGGTACATTTCTGCTTGGCACAGAGTGCCAGAGCCTAAAGAAAGCCAGGGGTGCCTTGGTGCTGAGCTGCTCACCAAATCCCTTGTGAGACACAAACCCAGGCCTTGACTTGTCAGCACTTTCAAAGGTCACTGGCAGAGTTCTGGGGAAATCTATCACCACCTGCAGAACCACCCCAAGACAAACCTTCCCTGGGCAAGTTCATTCTCCTGCAGCTGTATAAATAGCTGCAGCTATAAACACCAGCAAAAGCAGTTCCTGTTGGACCAGCTGACATTGAATACTCCTCTCTGCCAGAGCAGGGAGATGCTGGAAAGCAGAGGGATGGTTCTAGGAAAAGGGGATTTGGAGGGTCATGTAAAAGCCAGCCTGAAGAGAAGCTGCTGACACAGAACCCTTCCTGCACAACAACCTGGAGGGCAAGAGGAAGGAGTTCTCTGGTTGCTGAATGCCTTTATGGACTCTCTCAGCTCTAAGATGGAGTGGATCTTTCTGACAGACACCTTGAGTGCAAAGGGGCATCCTCAGAAATGAAGCTGTTAGCCACAAGGAGACTACAAACTTTGATTCACAATGCATGCAAAAAGCTGTGGAATAGACTCCCAGGCTGCTTTGGCTTGGAAGGGACCTTAAAGGTCACTGAGTTCCAATCCCCCTGCCAGGGGCAGGGACACCTCCTGCTAGCCCAGGTTGCTCAAGGCCCTGTCCAACCTGGCCTTCAACACTGCTAGGCTTGGAGCTCCACAGCTTCTCTGGACAACCTGATCAGTGCCTCAGCATCCTCATGAGGAAGAATTTCCTCCCAAGTTCTAACCTAAGTCCAACTCCTTCCAGTTTATCACTCATCCTGTCCTTGCCTTGGTCGAAATTCCCTTCCCAGCTCTCCTGTAGCCCCCTTTGAATCCTGACAGGCTGCTCTAAGGCCTCCCTGGAGCCTTCTCTTCTCCAGGCTGCACAACCCCAACTCTGCCAGCCTGGCCTCACAGCAGAGCCCTGCCAGAACTGCTGTGGCCTCCTTTGGCCTGCTCCAACAGGTCCCTGTCTGTGCTGTGCTGAGCACTGCAGAACTGCCCCCAGCACTGCAGGGGGGGGTCTCAGCAGAGCACAGCAGAGGGGCAGAATCCCCTCTCTGTTGGCTTACACTGAACTTCTCATCACCCAGCACCCCAAGTCCTCCTCAGCTCTGCTCTCCCCATCCATTCTCCACCCAGCCTGGATTTGCTTGCCTAAGATACAAGACAACACCCAAAACAAAACCAACTGACAAACATCTTCCTCAGATGTTTTATCCCTCCTGCTCATATCTTTTCCTTATCCTCCTCCCCCCATCTCCAAGAGGCTAAAAACTGACACTGCTTGAGAAAGGAAAATAAATTTCAAGCTGCACTGCTGGCTGCTGAGTTGGTGTGATGAATTCTGTTCCTTGTACAGAAGGAGGCAGAGCTGTGTGGATCCTAGCCTAGGTGTCTGGGTGCAATCAGCCTACCAAATAACTAGACACTGGAGTGCAGAGGGCTGCTCTGAACACACAGGCATGCTCCAGGTTCCCTCAGCACTACACTAACATCACTAATTACCACGAGGAGTTTTAACAGTGCCTTTGCCATGGCAGCCAAGAGAGGTTTTTTCTGTAGGAAGGAGGAATCATTAAGTGTTTGACTCACTAAAAGCAGCCTGAGACAACTACAAGGCTCCAGTAATTAGTGCTGAGCCTTCTGTGACATCTGATAGCTCTTAGGTGAAGCACAAGGAACATGAAAGGATCCTGGGAGGACTTGAGCAGGTGTGGAATTCTTTTGTGCTTACCACACTAACACAGCCCTCCTGTACCTTCAGCTTCTTCCTTCAGCAGCAGATAAAGGCTTTCTGTTGCCCCACATTTATCCCTCCCTGCCAAGAGCAAGGGACACAAACCCCTAGGGTGTGCTGTAGTCTTTTTTTCTAAAGGAAAAAGAAGTCTGATCTGGTTTTAGGCATCTACTGACCCAAGGTTTAAGAGTCTGCTTCAGTGGAGGAAAGATCACACCCTAATTAGAGCCAGCAGAGTCTATATTTGAAACTAACTGGCAGTGTGTGAGCACTGAGGAAGGAATCTGACAGTTACCCTTTTGACTCAGAGCTGGCAGCCTGTGTTTCAGCTCTGCTTATTAAGCTCTAACTATCTGGGTTTGAACAAGCAGCACCAAAGCTGGCTGAGTTCCACCAGCCCTTGTCATCTGTCTTTGTCTTCCAACTGCCTTTTTCACAATCAAATGTGACTTGTGAGAGCCAGAGAGCACTCAGCTGCAAAAGAGTCAGGCAGTGGAGGGAGAGGAACTGATGCATGTCCCTCCTAAATGCAGCTGCTAGATAAGGGTTAGCCACAGGAGCATAAAACAGAACTGTCCTGGGTGCCCTGAGAGCTGAAAAGATTCTACAAGTCAAAGAGATCATTGGCTGCTGCTCAGCTCCAGGTGGGGATTCACAGCACTATGGAGTCTTGTAGCAGTGTCCCTCATCTGGAATTCTTAAACAGAGGAAACAGCTCTGGAGCCCTCAGCAGGATGTGGACCTGATGAACTCAACACAGAGTTCCTCATTCATGGTTATAAAGATGTGCAGGGTGAGTGCCAGGAGGCTGCAGCCAGGCTCTGCTGGGTGATGCCCAGTGGCAGGACAAGGGGCAATGGGTGGGGGCTGAGGCATAGGAGGCTCCATGTGAACCTGAGGAGGAATTTTTCCCATGAGGCTGACAGAAGCCTGGCACAGGCTGCCCAGGGGGGTTGTGGAGTCTTCCTCTCTGGAGATGTTCAGGAATGATCTGGNTGAGCTTTTCATCACCCCAGACCCCCAGGTGCTCTTCCTGTGTGATGCTGCCCTGACCAGATGATCTTTCAAGGTCCCCTCCAGCCCCTGGCATTCTGTGACTCTAAAGCACCAGAGGGGCATGACTCACATTCCACTCGGGGAAGATACAACCTGCCCAAGGCTGCAACGGCTGAGCCAAGCTCCAGAACTGAAGTAGGAAGGTGAAGCCAACTCCTCCCCTGCCCTGTGCATGTGGAGTGCAGGCAGCAATGGAGCGAGACAATGCAGACACTCACCCTGGCACCTCCTCTGCGGGCAAGCTGCGAGTCCTGGCGCGCCCGCGGCTCCGCCGGGCTCTCCCCCGCGGCTGGCAGGCTGAGGAATGGATCCCGGCCAAACGGATCGGAGAAGCTCCTCATCATCTGCCGCATGTGCTCGTGGTGGGCAGCAAAAGGGTCCCTGCAAGGCAAAGGTGTTTCACACAGGGGCACCAGACCCTGCTGCAGCCTGTGCTAGCTGGTCCAAACTCCCCTTGCCTGGCATCCTTCCGCACGCTTCAGTTCTTCGTTTCACCAGACCCAGCCCAGAGGTTTCCCTTTTCCTCACAAACTCCCTTCCCGTCCTGCCAATCTCTCTCAGCTGCTTCACTTCTTTTCCCTTAGCTGCCCTCGTTGCTCTGCCATGCTCTTGGGTGTCCAAATTGCTCCTCCTCCTTCCCTCAGCCCTTCCAAGAGCATTCCACCCTTGCAGTGCCTTTCACTTCAGCCTCTTTACTGTCTGCCAGCAAACGGACCCAGGTTTCCTTCAGCACTGCTTCCACCTCCAACCCCTGAGTGCAAGAATCACTCCCCCCTCTCTCCTTTTGTCACTGCCATCTCCCAAAGCTTAGCCCACTCACCACTTCACAGTGCCCCACAAAGCTTCTCCCTGCTCTTCACCTCTCAAATCTATTTTGCTGGCTGCTCCCATTCCACTTTTCATCCTCTTTGACCCAAATGCCTCTAAATTCAAGCCAGCTTTTTTTACTTCAGTCTGTTGCACCTCTGCCTTCCCTCTCCACAGACCATGTTCCTTTTCCTCTGCTTGGGAAGGATTCTCACTGCTCTTTTGCTTTCCCTTAGTTTCCCCCTGCTCTGCTGTCAGGTCTGTCCTCCAAACCTCACAGCACCCCATCACTAGGTCCCAAAGCTTGACTTGCACATAAAGCATTGCTCCAGTTGCTCCCTCTTACTACTCACTTCTTTGTGTTCTCTGATGTGGACAAGAACTGAAGGCTTCTGAGGCCAAAAGAGGAGCAAAAGGTGATCTTGGCAGAGCACAACATAAGCTCAGCCTGCTGCCTGCAGGTCAAGGCTACAAATCCTTCCATCCCACAACCCCCCAAGCTTCATTCCCTACTCCACACACCAAAGATGCTCCATTCCCTGCTTCCTACAAAACCCAGGCTTCCTTTCCTCACCACCTCCAGTCCAACCTCCCCCTTTGCTGTTGCTGCTGAAAACCACCTTACCAAGCTCAGCACTGCTCTCCCAGGTATGCTCCCTTCAGGGTACCTCATCTTCCTTCCTATCCATCTTGTGGCACTCTCCCAGACACCTCACACCTCTCCAGGATGCCACAACCTTGCCCACAACATCCCAAGCCTTCACACTGACTTCTTGAAAGCTTCCTGACAGCTTTTCTCCTCCTGACAGTTTTTCTCCTCCCCACCCCTTCTCCAGTCCCACAAAAGTTGGTTTTATAGATTCACAAACTCATGGAATGGTTTGGGTTGGAAGGGACCTTGAAGATCATCCAGTTCCACCCCTCCTGCCATGGGCAGGGACACTTCCCACCTGGCCTTCAACCCCTCCAGGGAGGGGGCAGCCACAGCCTCCCTGGGCAGCCTGTGCCAGTGTCTCACCACCCTCACTCTCAAGAATTCCTTCCTCATCTCCAGGCTCAGTCTGCCCATGGACATTTTGACCTCTTTGCTTGGTACTTTCCTGTGCCAAAGCTGCGTGGAGCAAGGAGCAAAGCTGGGCACGACCACAGTGCTGCATTCACCTCCCAACCTGGTGGTTTGGTTTTTGGTTTTTTTTTTCCCACAGTATCCCTCTAAGCAATGCAGCTATGAACTCCCTCCAGCCCAAACAGACCTTTCCAGTTCAGAAGTAGCTTTGCTGTGGTTGGGCAGGTCCTAATCTCCCTCCCTCACATGACTGCTGCTTAACATCTGTCCTAAGGCGATAAGCAGCTCCTGCGCAGCAAGAGGATGAAGAGCAGATGGAAAAAGCTGAAGCAGGAGCCAGGTTGAGGGCCACCACAGAGGGCATGTGCAATGCTGCAATCTGCTCTGACACAAGCCCCAGACAGGTTTGGTGACTCTGCTTTGGGCTGGATGATCTCTAGAGCTGCCTCCCAACCCCTAACACGCTGCGACTCTGAATTATGAACTGTATTGCATCAGTGACTTTGCACCACAAAACCTCCTCTTGTTCCCAGCTCAGCTTCTTGGGTGTCCTACATCTTTTAAGCCATCTTAACACAGGCAAGTGACAGATTTAGAGGCAGAAATAAACCCTCCCAGTTGCCCAGGGAGATCTCAGGGAGCCATTCATGAGATGGTGGTCAAGCCCTGAAGGAAATACTGCAGTGGTGGTGTGCTCTGGAGTAGGGCAAACCAGGAATAAGAATACCCAACAAAGGCAAGAGAGAATTGGTGTGGAAGAGAAGGCTTCCAAGGAATTACAGCTTCCACATAAAATAATTACAGCTACCACCTAAAATACATAGTCAGAGAATCTGTCTGGAAGACCTCCAGGGATTTATACCTATCCCTTTGATGGCTCTGATGGCTGAAACTCAAACCAGAACTACAGGATCTTAGAATGGCTCAGGTTGGAAGGGACCTCAGAGATCAGCTACTGCAACCCCCTGCCATGCCCAGGGAAACCTCTCAGCTGGACTTGGCTGCTCAAGGCCTCACCCAACCTGGCCTTGAACACCCCCAGGCAGGAGGCAGCCACAGCCTCCCTGGGCAGCCTGTGCCAGGCTCTCACCACCCTCACACCAAACAACTTCTTCCTCAGCTCCAGTCCAACCCTGCTCTGCCTCAGCTCCAAACCATTCCCCCTTGGCCTGGCTCAGACCCCCTCAGCAAAAGTCTCTCTGCAGCCTTCCTGCAGGATCCCTTCAGGCACTGGCAGGCAGCTCTGAGGTCTCCCTGGAGCCTTCTCTTGTGCAGGCTGCACCCCCCCAGCTCCCTCAGCCTGTGCTCACAGCAGAGCTGCTCCAGCCCTTGCAGCATCTCTGTGCCCTTCTCTGGACCGTATCCAGCAGCTCTGTGTCACTCTCATGCTGGGGACAGCAGGATACAAATAAAGTCCAAGTCTCTCTGATAGAGGATGCAAGACCTTCAATTCCTTGTTCTAACCACAGACCTACAGAACAAGGGTGGAACACTCCAGCTTGAGCGCACCAGATTTCAAATCTGACCTTTTTTTAGGGGGTAATGAGGATCCTTTTACTGAGGAAGACACAATTTCTACACATTTTGCACTCTCATAGCATACAAATGATGAGGAAACAGGGAGTTGTGTTTTGCACACAGAATCTGTGCCCTCCACCATAAGCTATTGACAAGGTTAAGTGCTGGGGATGAATGGTTGACACATTTGTCACCCCACTACTCTGCAGCTACACAACCTGACCTTCACCTGACATTCAGGTGGCTGCAAGGATGAACAAAGGGAACAAGAACAAAAAGGTTCAGGCTCAGCTTTACACTCTCAAAGCAGATTTACATTTTAACATAGAATCATAGAATGGTAAGGTTGGAAGGGACCTCAAGGGTCATCTAGTTCCAACCCCCTGCCATAGGCAGGGACACCTCCCACTAGTGCAGGTCACTCAAGGCCTCATCCAGCCTGGCCTTGAACACCTCCAGGGAGGGAGCAGCCACAACCTCCCTGGGCAACCTGTGCCAGTGTCTCACCACCCTCACTGCAAACAACCTCCTAACATCCAGTCTAAATCTCCCCTCTGCCAGTTCAAACCCATTGCCCCTTGTCCTGTCATTGCCAGACCTTGTCAATAGTCCCTCCACAGCCTTCCTGTAGGTCCCCTTCAGATCCTGGAAGGCTACTCTAAGGTCTCCTGGAAGCCTTCTCTTCTCCAGGCTGCAGAGCCCCAACTCTCTCAGCCTGTCCTCATAGCAGAGCTGCTGCAGCCCTCTCAGCATCTTTGTGACTCTCCTCTGGACCCGCTCCAACAGTTCCATGTCCTTCCTGTGCTGGGGGCTCCAGAACTGCACACATCTACTGGATGGAGCTGTTGGCAGCACAGGAGTGAGGGTCTTCATCCCACTCAGCGAGGTGCTGTGCAATTCAGGCTTAAGCTCCAAGGTTTAATGCTGTGTATGGCAGCTGGAACACTTTCAGGTGTTAGCAACCCAATGTTGCTCCCCACTGCAGCCTGTGTCTCTGCTCAGCTGCAAAGCAGCATGCTGCAGCAGCCAGTGCAGTTCATTCTTTGGAAAGCATTAAGATGAATTGATTCTTTTTCCCTCCCTCCACAGCTTGAGAAGTTATGTAAGCCTGAAGCTGCAGCCTCCCACTGGAGGTAACACCTGGAGCAAGAAAATAAAAGCTGTGTGTCAGGGAATTGAAACCAGAGCCATCTGCACTTGGCAGAGGAGACAACCCTGCTGCTGGCCAGGCTGTGTGGGCTGGAGCTGGGCAGCATTTGCCTGCCCAGCTGACTGACTGACTGTTGCTTCCCCAGGACAGCTGCTCACACATGGAGACATTTCTCATTTTGCTATTTCCAGTTCAGCAGTGAAAAGCTCTCCTTGGGAGGCAACAGGAGCTTATTATCACACTGCTTTGGAAGCAAGTCTTATCTGAAGCAATAGGCTCTTTCTCTTCACTGCATGCAAAGCAGATTTCCAAGGCTGGTGCCAAGAAAATGAACCTCTAGATCAGCCTCTCTCATCTCTTTCACACACACACCCTTCCCTCTAGCTTCTCCAATCAGTTTTTTTTCCCCCCCTTGGCATCAGCAGCCACAATGAAAATTAATAAATGAAATGAATAAAGAAGAGGAAAGCACACTACAAATTACTACAGACAAGACTTCACTTCCATTTTTGCTTTAGTTCATGGAATTGTTTTGGTTGGAAAGGATCTTTTGGTCCAACTGCTCCCTAACTCCATCAAGGGCTGGGGCTAACCTATGGCCCTCAGCACCACATCTACACAGCTCTGAAACACCTCAGGGATGGGCATTCAGCCACCTCCCTGGGCAGCCTGTGCCAGGCCTTGAGAAGCCTTTCAGTCAAGGAGTTTCTTCTCACGTCCAACCTAAACCTGCCCTGGTGCAACTTGAGGCCATCTCCTCTTATCCTATGCTCCTTGGGGGAACAGACCAACCCCACCTGGCTTCAACCTCCTCCCAGGGAGGTGCAGGGAGCCAGGAAGTCTCTCCCCTCAGCCTCCTTTTCTCCAGGCTGAACACCCCCAGCACCTTCAGCTGCTCCTCACCTGCCCTTCTCTCCAGGCCCTCCCCCAGCTCCATTGCACAGGCAGCAGATTTGCAGGGTGAGGCTTCCTGCCTACCCCATCCTGCAGTGACTCTGAAGAGCTGTCCTACCACTGCCCCTACTCCTAGAATCCCAACACTCTAATCCACCTCCCACTACAAGCAACCAGGGGTGTGCAGCCAAGCAGCAGGTTCTCCTTTCAGAGGCACAAAGCCTCTTCAACTGGAACCTCCTGTAACCAAGAGATACAGGACAACAAACCCACAGCCCAGGGCCTGGCACCTTACCCTTCCTCATCCACTCACCACCTTTATCCCTGCCTGCAATTAAGCTCCACAGAGTTATGTGACACATCTCTAGGAAAACTGCTGGAGTCCAACCTGGCCTTGAACACCTCCAGGGAGGTTGTGGAGCACAGAAGACCTCCAGGGAGGTTGTGGAGATCAAAGATCACGTAGGGGTGATTCTGTGCTCCACAACCTCCCTGGGCAACCTGTGCCAGTGTCTCACCACCCTCACTGCAAACAACTTCCTCCTAACATCCAGTCTAAATTTCCCCTCTGCCACTTCAAACCCACTGCCCCTTGTCCTGTCATTACCAGACCTTGTCAATAGTTCCTCCTCAGCCTTCCTGTAGCCCCCTTCAGATCCTGGAAGGCCACTCCAAGGTCTCCTGGAAGCCTTCTCTTGTCCAGGCTGCAGAGCCCCAACTCTCAGCCTGTCCTCACAGCAGAGCTGCTGCAGCCCTCTCAGCATCTTTGTGACCCTCCTCTGGACTGGCTTCAACAGTTCCATGTCCTTCCTGTACTGGGGGCTCCAGAACTGCACACAGGACTCCAGACGGGGTCTGAGGAGAGCAAAGAGGCAGAACCCCTCCCTTGCCCAAAATGCAGCCACGGGTAAAAAAATTAACACATCAGAGCCCAATAAAGGTAGAACATCTGGCACGTGTCTGCTCTGCTAAGAAGAAAACAGTAGAATCAAGGAACCCAAACCAACGGAGGTGAAGATTTCTTGGCCAGCGTCGCTATGGGCTCCTAAAGGTCTTCTCCAGCCTCTGAAACCTACGCTCCTGAGGGCTTCGGTGCGCTCCGAGGCAGCCAGGATCACAAACGCGACCCAGGAGGGGGCAAGGCTCTGCTGTTTGAAATCACTGCCAGCAACCTCAGCCCCTCTGCGGCTTCCAGCGACCCTTCTCGCAGCCGCTCCCTGCGGGTAACGGCCGAGCGCGGCTATGATCCACGCCGGACACTTCGGACCCACTCAGACCCCCTCCTCACCACCTCCGACCCCTCCTGGACACCTCGGATTCGCCTCCTCGCCACCTCGGACCTCTCCTGCCACTTCAGACCCCCTCCTCACCCCCTCAGACCCCCTCCTCGCCACCTCGGACCTCTCCTGCCACCTCAGATCCCCTCAGACCCTCTCCTCACCACCTCGCACCCCTCCTGGTAACCTCGGATTCGCATCCTCACCACCTCACACCCCTCCTGGTAACCTTGGATTCGCATCCTCACCACCTCGCACCCCTCCTGGTAACCTCGGATTCGCATCCTCACCACCTCACACCCCTCCTGGTAACCTTGGATTCGCATCCTCACCACCTCGCACCCCTCCTCGCCACCTCGGACCTCTGCCATGTCAGATACCCCTCGCCACCCTCCGACTCCTCCCGGCGACCCCAGACCCACTCCTGCCACCCTGTATTCCCCTCCTCGCTACCTCGGCCGCCCCGTAGCAGACACCCCCCACCCCGCAGGGTGCCGCGGCAGGCCCCTTACCGGAAGAAGGGATCCTCCTCGAAGCAGCGCCCCAGACCCCCGAACATGGCTGCAGCAGCCCCAACGGCTCCCGACACTCTGACCGCCGCCAGCCCCGCGCAACCCCTGCCAGCGCCGCCCGCCACGCCTGGCAGCGCCGCTCATTGGCCGCCGCCGCTGCGACGTAACAGCGGGGCGGGGCGGGGCGCCGCGGGCTCTGGCGTTGCTGTGTAACCGCGGGCGCTGCGCGGCCCAGCTCCAGAAGGTTCGGGCTTGGGCCCAGCTCCAAGCGGCGCACAACCCCCTCGCTGCTCCTCGGGCTGGCTTCTCCCCCTGAAGCTCCCTTATTGCCTGAAGAGGCCGTGGGGTGCGGCTCGGTTTGTTGGGGTGCGGGCCCCGGCCTCCGCCTCACAGCCTGGCAGCCGTTGGCGGCCCAGGCCGCTGCCCCGGTTTGAGGCGGTTTAGACTGAATGTCTCCAGCAGGTGGCAGTAAAAGCCAGCGACAGCTGGGGCCGCCCCAGCAGGAGCCTGCGGGCTGCGCGCTGGCACCGCGGTGCACAGCGTAGAATCATAATCATAGTAAGGTTGGAANAATCCCATCCCTTGCCCTGCTGCCCACACTGCTCTTGCTGCAGCCCAGCACACAGTTGCCGTCTGGGCTGCACTCACACTGCAGCCTCATGTTGAGCTTTTCATCACCCCAGAGCCCCAGGTCCTGTTCCTCAGGGCTGCTCTTAGCCATTCCCCACCCAGCCTGGAGCTGTGCTTGGGATTGTGCCTGCCCAGGTGCAGCAGCAACTGAGTCCTGGGCTGCCTGCGCACACAGCATCGCCGGCCTCAGCTAAAAACAGCCACCAAGAGCTGTTCCAGCAGAAGACAGTGATGAGCAAAAAACCCAGGCCAGGTGGTGAAGGATATCTGATCCAGGCACTGCAGCTGCAGTTTGTGGCTCAGGATTACCTTTCACTCCCGGCCAGCCAAGCACTCACAAGGCAGATCTGATTTCAGAGGCTTTACCTCCTGGCCAGGAGTTGGTTCTGGCTTGCTTCACTGTACTGGCTCTGTATCGACACTGGTTAAACAGGGGGAAAGAGCTGCTTGGCCTCTTGGCAGGAAGAACCAGCCCCGTAGCCAGCTGGAAAGGAGAAAGCTCTCAGCAAACCCTGTCACTGGGCACAGTCAACAAAAGAAGGTCCAGGCCAAGAACAGGGCAAAACCATGAGCAGTGTTTTATGGTGGTACCTTGCTGCTAGGGCAGAGTGGCTGTGGATGCGCAGGGCTGTGCTGGACAGCTGTGGGCAAACTTGTTTCTGAAGGAGCACAGCTTGAAAGAAGTGGAGGTAGAAGAGCACAGAACTGCTGGAGCAACTCTGGAGGAGGCCACAAGGGCTGGAGCAGCTCTGCTGTGAGCACAGGCTGAGGGAGCTGGGGGGGTGCAGCCTGCAGAGGAGAAGACTCCAGGGGGACGTCAGAGCTGTCAGTGCCTGAAGGGATCCTGCAGGAAGGCTACAGAGAGACTTTTGCTGAGGGGGTCTGAGCCAGGCCAAGGGGGAATGGTTTGGAGCTGAGGCAGAGCAGGGTTGGACTGGAGCTGAGGATGAAGTTGTGCAGTGTGAGGGTGGTGAGAACCTGGCACAGGCTGCCCAGGGAGGCTGTGGCTGCCTCCTGCCAGGTTGGGTGAGGCCTTGAGCAACCAAGTCCAGCTGAAAGGTGTCCCTGGGCATGGCAGTAGCTGAGGTCCCTTCCAACCCCTAAGATTCTGTGATTCTATGATCTGTAAACCAGCACAGGAAAGTGGGGAGATGACAAACTGAAGTCAACCTGAGCCTCAAACCTGAAGATTCTGTTTCTTCATAAAATGGGAGGAAAGCTTTTATGTGCTTGGGAGAATTGTCCTGCTCTAGATGGCAAAGTTTCTCAGAGCTGTCAGCATGAGAGTTGTTTCCTCTCCTACACCTCCTGTCCAGAGGCACTTCTCTCCTCACAATAGCCCAGTTTTCAGAGGAAAGGCAGAAGCAATGCCCTGGGTAGCCAGGTGGGATTAGAGAGTGGTGGAGCCACGGAAGGAGATTCTCCATCCTGCTCAGATCCATCATGTCCAGAAGCAGCTCTGCTGGTATTTGGCCCAAAGTGGATAAAGCAACATAAAAGATGAATGAGGCAAGGCTGCAGCAGTATTGAGAACTATCTGTAACCAGGTCAGCATTGATTTTGCTGTCAGCTGAGGTTGACTTCTCCTTAGATCCTCACAAGTGGTGATGTGGCAGCCCTAAGATGCACTCGGAGCTCGAGCGCTTCTCGCAGCGCAGACCTCGATGCTGACTGACAGGAGGGCAGGGACAGGAAAAGGGCTGCCCATCCATCACCCAGGTGAAGCCTCTCAGCTGTTTGTACATCTCTGATGAAAGATTAGCAAATAAACCAGGCAGAGGCCGTGGGAGTGAGCTCTGATGCTTGGAGGCTGTTGGTAACGCAATCTTGTGCCAGTTAGGATGTTAGCAAGGAGCTTTTCTATTGCCTGGAGACAGGATCCAAGCTGGGTTTCAAACTGCACACAAAAATACCCAGATGCTGTAGTGATGTCATGCTCTGTGCTTGTCATGGGTATTAAAGCTCTTTAAAACTCACTGAAACACAGAATTCCACCAGAGTGGGGAGCTGGAAGGGACCTCTGGAGCTCAGCCAGTCCAACCCCCTGCTCAAGCAGGGCACCCACAGCAGCTTGCCCAGCAGCACAGTGCCCAGGGAGAGCTGGAAGCTCTGCACACAAGGAGACTCCACAACCTCTCTGGGCAGCCTGCTTCAGGCCTCCACTACTCTCACAACAAACAACTTTCTGCTCCTGCTCAGGTGGCACCTCCTGGGTTGCAGTTTGTGCCCATTAGGGTCCTGTCCCTGGGCACCACTGACAAGAGCCTGGCCCCAGCCTCTTGCCCCCAGCCTTTAGCTGTTGCTGAGCATTGCAACAGCCCTCTGGGGCTGCTCTTCCCCAGGCTCTCAGCTTTTGCTCCTGCCAGAGCTGTTCCAGGCCCCTCAGCAGCTTTGCAGCCTGCCCTGGACCCTCTCCAGCAGTTCCCTGTCCCTCTTTAGCTGGGGAGCCCAGAGCTGGACCCAGCACTGCAGCTGTGGCCTGACCAGGGCAGAGCAGAGGGGCAGCAGAACCTCCCTTGCCCTGCTGCCCACACTCCTCTTCATGCACTCCAGCAGGGATGTCTCCAACTAGATGAGTTTGCTCACAGCCCCTCAAGTTTGATCTTAAACATTTCCAGGATGGGACCTTCACTGCCTTTAACGTTCAACATAAACCTCTCCTGGGGCAACTTAAGGACACTTCCTCTCATCCTGTCACTTGCTGTACCTGAGAAGAGCCCAACCCAGCTGGCTGCAGCCTCCTCTCAGGGAGCTGCAGAGAGCAATGAGCTCTGCCCTCAGCCTCCTCTGCTCCAGGCTGAACACCCCCAGCTCCCTCAGCTGCTCCTCCCCAGCCCTCTTCTCCAGACCCTTCCCCATCTTCGTTGTCCTTCTCTGGACCCTCTCCAACCCCTCAATGCCCTTGGAGTGAGGGGCCCAAAACCGAACCCAGGATTTGAGGTTTGGCTTCACCAGTGCTGAGTCCAGGAGGACAATCCCTGCCCTGCTCCTGCTGCCCACACCAGTGCTGATCCAGGCCAGGCTGCTGGTGCCCTTCTCGCCCCCCTGGGCACTCCCTGGCTCATCTCCAGCTGCTGTCACCCAGCACCCCCAAGGGCTTTTTCCACTCTGCCCCAAGCCTGAAGCCTTCCTGGGCTTGTTGTGCCCCAAGTGTGGGACCCAGCTCCTGGCCTTGCTGAACCTCATCCCACTGCCCTCAGTCCATGGGTCCAGCCTGGCCAGATGGGAGGAATCCTTTAAGACCAACCAGGCCATTTGTCAGTGGCTGGTTTAGGGACTTTGCCCCTCCTCACAACGCAGTTTGTGACTCAATGCTACGGGCTGGGGGAGAAAAGCAGAGGACAGCCCTGTTCTCCAGCTCTTCCCCAGCTCTGCTGCCCTTCTCTGGATGTGCTCCAGCCCCTTGCTGCCTTTGAGGAGAGGAGCTGGGCCCCATCAGGAGCCAGCTCATTATGAGAGGCTGCCCAGGCCGCTGGAGTCAGCTCTGTTTGCACAGAGTGGTTCCTCTAATTGCTCAGCCCCTCTCTTGCTTCCTGTCTGCTCCAGTTAGGTTTCCTTTGTGCAGATAAAAAGACTGGTGTAAGAAATCACCTCACTGCTGTCAGTCTGGAGGGCATCTCCAATGAGATTAATGATGCCTGCCTTAATGTGAGAAAACTTTGCATAAATGAGATTATGGTTTCTGCTGAAACCTGCCAAGTCTTATTCATTTGCAGTAAATATTATCTTTAATTAAAAGTTTTAAGGTATCTTGTTGCTGAGCTAATGAGATCTACAGTGATTTCCCTCAGGAGTTAATTTACCTTCTTAATTCTTACTCGTTTTGGTGCTGTGGCTGTTTAAATGGGAGCCAGACTTCAGAGCTGGGTGGAGCACATTCATTCAGAACAAAAGGTCCCTTTGCCACATTGACTTTGGTTGTTGGTATTTAGAATCCTCTCTTCTCTCTCCCTTCCAGAGACACCTGGGCAGGTTCCTCTGCCTCAACCATCTTCAGCTTCAGGAGCTCTTTACCTGCACCCAATTCACTTTGCCTCCTGTCTTGTGTACAAACTTAGAGTGACAGAATGGGTTGGAAGGGACTTTCAAGATCATCCAGTTCCAAAGCCCTGCCACAGGCAGGGACACTTCCCACCAGCTCAGCTTTTTTGTTTTCTTTCCTCAGTAATGAAGATTGTAGCCAGCAGTCATAGAAACATAGAATCATAGAATGGTAAGGTTGGAAGGGACCTCAAGGATCATCTAGTTCCAAGCCCTTGCCATAGGCAGGGACACCTCCCACTAGTACAGGTCACTCAAGGCCTCATCCAACCTGGCCTTGAACACCTCCNGTTGCTCTAAGGTCTCCCTGAATCAGGGTCAGCCTTATTCAGGCTGACCAGCCCCATGGACATAAAAGAATCCTGGAATGGCTTAGATTGGAAGTGACCTCAGAAATCATAGAATGGTAAGGTTGGAAGGGACCTCAAAGCTCAGCCAGTTCCAACCCCCTGCCATAGGCAGGGACACCTCCCACTAGTACAGGTCACTCAAGGCCTCATCCAACCTGGCCTTGAACACCTCCAGGGAGGGAGTAGCCACAACCTCCCTGGGCAACCTGTGCCAGTGTCTCACCACCCTCACTGTAGCTATCTAATCCCTCTACAGGTGTCCATTGCCAGTGGGAAGCTGAACCCTATTTGATGCAAGATGCAATTTCAGGAAGGTCAATTCCTGCTCTTTCTTAGAAGAGATTTCTGTCTTCTGCTGTTGTCCCAACACTTTCCATGTTCCCACCCAGGAATCTGTGGTGGCAAACATTCCTGTGTTCACTCAGAGGCTCTTTTTTGGGCCTCTTTTTAAAGATATTGGGAAATAGCCTTCAATCTACTGTGCTCTCTTTGAACTTTGTTCTTAAATGTCTACTGTGCACAGACTGCAGTCAGAATCCCTGCAGGAGGTCCCTGCCCCTGTCCTGGCTCCCCCAGTGGGTAAGAAACATCTCCTGTGGCAGCATCTGCTCTGCCTTTATACAGAACCAGCACCAACTTCTCCAAGCTCTTAGGGGCAGTGGATTGGGACTGGAGCAGGGCAGAGTTAGGTTGAGCAGCAGGAGGAACCTCTGCACAGTGAGGGTGGTGAAACACTGGCACAGGCTGCCCAGGGCTGTGCTTGAGGCCCCATCCCTGCAGACATTCAAGCTCAGGTTGGAGGTGTCCCTGGGCAGCCTGCTCTGGCTGGAGCTGTCCTTGTGCCTGCAGGGGTTGGCCAAGATGAGCTTTGCAAGTCCTTTCCAGCCCAGTGCAGTCTGAGAAGCTGTTGATACCCTTCCAGATCTAACTTGCTTGCAAACCAACTTCCTCCCATCACACACAAAGGAGGGGACTCAATAATGCATGAAGCACTAAATACTGCTGCCTGCCGTTGTCAGGGCAACAAACACCTCTGCAGCTGCAGCAGACATCTGCATGCTGCCTCCACTTGAAGGCTCTCACACTTCAAGCTTCAGCAAAGTTTTAAAACAGGGAAAATTTTTTGCTGTTTCTTCATCATGTTGCATCACTGGGACACAAACTCATGTCCAAGACCTGCAGCAAAAGCTTTTTCTTCATTCTAAAAGAACCTTTTATATCATCTCTACAACCTATAACCCACTGGAGAGTTTCTGAGCTCTTGGCTTGAGTTTAGAGGCATCAGAGAATCACAGAATCAATTTTATCTTGCAGCAATGACCTCCTGAGGTTCATTTTCCTCATTGGGAAGCAACATCTCTTCTCCTCAGCCCTCATTTTGCAACTTTTCCACCTTTTATCTCCCTATTCTTGTTTAGCAGAGTGAAAAGTGAGGCACAGAAATGCATTCCTCATGCTTTACAGAACAACACACCCAAAACCCAGGCAGGAGCTGGCCCCAGTGGGAGCTTTCCTCACTGACTGCAGGATTTGATCCCAGCAGAACGTTTGCTGCCACCCTGTGCAGTAACTGCTGCTTTACAAAGCCTTTGGCAGCCCAGGCTGGAGCATCAGGGAGGGGTCTGCTGCTGACTTACTGCAGTCATCTGCAGCTGGCTCCTTTTGCCATCCCCAATGGCCAGCCCACCAGAAAAGCCATGGTGAGGATGCTGAACTGCAGCAGCCTCCTGGGAGGTGCCAGTGAGGTGAGGCTCTCCTCAGCCCTGGCAACTTCCCTGCTCCCTGGCACCAGGAGAGAAAAAAATCATCCTCCAGTCTCAGCACCATGGAGGAGCCAGCCAGGAGCTGGCTTCTGCTGGCTGGGGCAAAGCCTGAGCCATGGAATCACAAAACACCTTCAGCTGGAAGAGACCTTCAAGATCACCTACTGCAGCCTTTAACCCAGCACTGTAAAGTCACCACTCAGCCATGGCCTCAGCACCAGGGCCACAGGCTGCTTAGACACCTCCAGGGATGGTGACTGCAGCACTGCCCTGGGCAGCCTGTGCCAGTGTCTGAGAACCCTTCCAGGGAAGAAAGATTTCCTGAGATCCAGCCTGAGCCTCCCCTGGACCTTGCTGTCTCCTGCTGAACAGCACAGCAATGAGTGTGGCAGGTGGAAAGGCTGCTCTGTGAGGCTGGGCACCAAGAGGCTCAGTCCCAGCAGGGTGGGGTTGGAAGGGACCTCTGGAGCTCAGCCAGGGCAGGGCACCCACAGCAGCTTGCACAGCAGCACAGTGCCCAGGGAGGGTTGGAAGCTCTGCACACAAGGAGACTCCACAACCTCTCTGGGCAGCCTGCTCCAGGCCTCCACCACCTTTACAACAAACAACTTTCTCCTCCTGCTCAGGTGGCACCTCCTGGGGTGCACTTTGTGCCCACTGCCCCTTGTGCTGTCCCTGGGCACCACTGACAAGAGCCTGGCCCCAGCCTCTTGCCCCTCACAGGTCCTTTAGCTGTTGCTGAGCATTGCTCAGCTGCCCTCTGGGGCTGCTCTTCTGCAGGCTCTCAGCCCCAGGGCTCTCAGCCTTTGCTCCTGCCAGAGCTGCTCCAGCACCCTCACACCAAACAAGTTTCTCCTCCAGCTCCTCCAGCTGCAACTTTCTGGGCTCCAGTTTGTGCCCCTTGCCCTGTCCCTGGGCACCACATCTTTACAAATAAATGTGCTGCTCCAAAAGGTAAGCTCCAAATATTTCTGTGTTGCTGTCCTCAGGGGAGTTTCTAGGAAGGAAAAGTGGGGACTGCTCCCCAAAATCAGCTGCTGCAGTGTGTGTGCCCCCTGGCTCTCCTCAGCACTGCCAGGTTCTGGAGCTGCTCTGCCAGGGGTGCTTGAGGGATCCTCACCTTCCTCAGGACACAGCTCTGGAGGCAGTGGGCAGAGTCCCAGGTTTACAGTTCTGAGAGATCCTGGATCCTTCCAGCACCTGAAGGGGACTACAGGAAAGCTGGGGAGGGACTTTTGACAAAGCCTTGTAGTAGCAGGGTGAGAGGGAACAGGTTGGAGCTGGGAGAGGGGAGACTGAGAGTGGAGAGGAGGAAGAAATTGTTGAGAGGGTGGTGAGACACTGGCACAGGTTGCCCAGGGAGGTTGTGGAGCACAGAAGCACAGAATGTGATCAAAGATCACATTCTGTGCTTCTGTGCTCCACAACCTCCCTGGAGGTGTTCAGGACCAGGCTGGCTGAGTCCTTGCTAAAGGGAACTAAACACTTATTAGATGCCAACCTGTATTTTGGAGACCTCCTTTTTCAGTGAATTTCAGGGTTGTTATTGGGTCTTTCTAAACCCTGATTTCAGCCCTCAGCCAGCTCCAGAGCTGGGTGAGGATGTGAATGGAATATCTATTGCAATTAAATATTAATGGCAGTGTTATTACACATCCACCTCTGGTGGCTTTCAGCAGAGCCTTGCTTTTGTCTGACATTTGGGAACCATTTATAACAAACTGCCTCTGCACTGGGTTGGTGGCACTGAGGGGGATGCAGTCAGCTCTGGAACAACTCCACCAGAAGGCAATTGCCACTAAAAGCCCTTTGGGAACTGTGCTGCATCTCTAAAGCTACCTGTAAGAGAAGGGATGGGGAGGAGGGAAAGGGTCCCTCACTTCTATCCAGACATCTGAAATGCAAAGAGGAACTGCTCAGCCCCTCAGCCTGACTGGGGACTGAGCACTTGATGGTCTGAGGCCTCTCAAATTACCTTCACCCTTGCTTCTGACATTGCTCAGCTTGCTGAGCTCATGTGAGGCTTTCCCCAAAGCACCTGAGGGAAAGGAATCTACTGGAGAGAGTCCAGGGCAGGCTGCAAAGCTGCTGAGGGGCCTGGAGCAGCTCTGAGAGCCCTGGGGCTGAGAGCCTGCAGAAGAGCAGCCCCAGAGGGCAGCTGAGCAATACTCAGCAACAGCTAAAGGCTG
>WBNM01035518.1:0-15654 GCA_013399055.1 Ramphastos sulfuratus | reverse complement strand
CAAAAGGAGCCAGCTGCAGATGACTGCAGTAAGTCAGCAGCAAACCCCTCCCTGATGCTCCAGCCTGGGCTGCCAAAGGCTCTCTAAGGCAACAGACAACCACAGGACCAGCTGCTCTGCCTCCTTGCTCTACCTCCAAACCAGACAAACTCAGAGTCACAGAATCACAGAAAAGATCCTGGCCCCTTCCTCCTGGCCCCACCCTTTAGGCCCTGCTCAGCACTGAGGGGATGCCCTCTGAGGCTGCTCTCCAGGCTTCCTGCAGCTGCATTTCCAGAGCCTTTCCCGACAGCCGCCGCTGTGACAACTGCTCTGGGCCAGCAGAGACATCTAGCGGGAAGCAGATGTGTGCTATGGAGGGACAGCCCCTTTGCAGGTCCAGCCTGTTCAAAATCGATGCCCAAGGCCAGAAGCCTTCCCATACCACCTCCAGCCCAGCAGCCCCACAGCCCCACCCTGCAAGGCCCTTCCTGAGGACGCCAAACCTTAGCCAAGCTGCAGTCTCCATTTTCACCTGGGTGGAAATGAGCTTCACCTCCTGCTTCCTTCCAGAGAGAAGAGATGGATCATGTCACAGCTCACCCTGGAGTGGCAATTCCAGAGTGACTCAGTGTCTAAGTCTTGCTCCACATCAGCCAGCTCAGCAACTTGCTCCCTCTTTTTTTTCCCCCCTCCTTAGCAAAGGAGGGGAGGGAACAGTCAGGAAATTAAAAAGGAGCTGAGATAATTCTGCAGTAAGCCACACTTAGAAATGGTGAATGTTGTACATACCTCTAGGATCACTTCTTGTTCCTGGTGGAAGCTGAGCCACCACAGCCCTGTGCCATACCTGGATTAAGTCCTGGGTTCAAGCTGATCTCTTCTGAAACAGGTTTCTAGAGTTCAAGGATCTCCACTAAAAATAACTTCCTTCTGGTAACCTGACAGATGGAGAAGTGTTGAGAAGGGTGGGGTTGGGTTACTGCTGCAGAGGTGGCCCTCAGGATCATCCAGTCCTGCTGCTAGCAGAGTGACCCAAGCAGGAGGGGCAAAACCTGATCTGCTGCATGGCAGAGGGTCCTCAGACACCTCTGGCTTAGCAGCAAGGACTCCTTGTGCACTGCTGCACAACAGAAAGAACCATTTGTAAACAACACACAGCTCCTTCTCCAGCCCTCTCCAGCCTCACCTTCAATGTCCCCAGGGATGGAGCTTCAGCCCTGGGCAGCCTGTTGCAGCCTCCTGGTGCAGAACTTGTTCCTCCTATCCAATCTCAATCTGCTCTGCTCTCATTTCAAACCAGTGCCCTCATCCTGTCCCTGCAGGCCTCTGGGAACAGTCCCTCTGCAGCCTGCTTGGAGCCCCTGCAAGCACTGGAAGCTGCTCTGAGGTCTCCCTGGAGCCTTCTGCAGGCTGAATACCCCCAGCTCCCTCAGCCTGTCGCCACAGCAGAGGTTGTGGAGCCTCTGATCATCTTGGTGGCCTCCTCTGGACCCTCTCCAGTAGCTCCAGGTCCCTCTTGTGCTGGGGTCCCACAGCAGGCAGCAGTCCTGCAGCTGAGGTTTCTGCAGAGCAGAGCAGAGCAGGGCAGGGCAGGGCAGGGCAGGGCAGAGGGGCAGGATTTCCTCTCTCCATCTCTGCCCATGATACTTTGGATGCAGCCCAGGCTGCCCTTGCCCGTCTGGGCTGGCAGTGCCCACTGCTGGCTCCTGCCCAGCTTCACAGTATCACAGTATCACAGTATAGCAAGGTTGGAAGAGACCTCAAAGATCATCAAGTCCAACCCATTACCACAGACCTCGAGACTAGACCATGGCACCAAGTGCCACGTCCAAACGTGCCTTGAACACCTCCAGGGACAGTGACTCCACCACCTCCCTGGGCAGCCCATTCCAGTGGGGAATGACTCTCTCAGTGAAGAACTTTCTCCTCACCTCCAGCCTAAACCTCCCCTGGCACAGCTTGAGACTGTGTCCTCTTGTTCTGGTGCTGGTTGCCTGAGAGAAGAAAGCAACCTCCTGCTGGCCACAAGCACCCTTCAGGTAGTTGTAGACAGCAAGAAGGTCTCCCCTGAGCCTCCTCTTCACCAGGCTAAACAATCCCAGCTCCCTCAGCCTCTCCTCATAGGGCTTGTGCTCGAGGCCTCTCACCAGCCTCGTTGCCCTTCTCTGGACACGCTCAAGCACCTCAATGTCCTTCTTAAATTGAGGGGCCCAGAACTGGACACAGTACTCAAGGTGTGGCCTAACCAGTGCAGAGTACAGGGGGAGAATGACCTCCCTGCTCCTGCTGGCCACACTATTCCTGATGCAGGCCAGGATGCCATTGGCCTTCTTGGCCACC
Source organism: Ramphastos sulfuratus (assembly GCA_013399055.1). Classification (NCBI taxonomy): domain Eukaryota; kingdom Metazoa; phylum Chordata; class Aves; order Piciformes; family Ramphastidae; genus Ramphastos; species Ramphastos sulfuratus. Next base: position 13,332 of record WBNM01035518.1, on the reverse strand, counting down.
TGGGCACACTGCTGGCTCATGTTTAGGTGGGTGTCAATCAGCACCCCCAGATCCTTTTCTGTTTGGCTGCTCTCCAGCCACTCCGACCCCAGCCTGTAGCTCTGGTAGCTTCTCACTCCCCAGCACCCCCAGGTCCTTCTCTGCAGGGCTGCTCTCCATCTCATCACCCTCAGCCTGCATTGATACTGAGGACTGTTCCAACCCAGGTGCAGGACCTTGCCCTTGGCCTTGTTGAAGCTCATGAGGCTCACCTGGGCTCACCTCTGCAGCCTGTCCAGGTCCCTCTGGATGCCATCCTGTCCCTCTAGCCTGCTGACAGCACCACTCAGCTTGGTGTCCTCTGCACACTGGCTGATGGTGCCTGGATCCCACTGTCTGCAGCACTGATGAGAAGAGGACTGATGAAAAGCTGATGGACAATACAAATCTTTTCTCACAGCTTTGCCTGCTGCCTCCCCAGAAAGCCCTTTTGTGCTTGGGTTGGGTGATCTCTGCCCATCACCCATCTCATTGAGCTGCTGGATGGACCCATTGGAAATAGCTTTGGGGTCAATTAGGACTGTTTCAATACCCTGTGGTTATTTTAAAGCCTCAGGCAGGCAAACAGAAGCTTCAGAGCCAGCAAGAGGCTGCCAGGAGTCTTGCTCCAGGAAGCTCTGTGCCATCATACCCAGTCAGAGCAAAGTCATTCCCCATGCACTCAGCCCAGGCTCCTTTTTCCCTCACTGTTGAACATTTTAACCTGCTTTCCATTGCTCCAGAAAGGATATTCCCTGAAACCTGCTGAAAACAAGACAAATGCATTTCAAAGGAGGTCAGAACTTTGCTCTTACCTCTGCTCCTGGATGCTGCAGAGCAGTGAGGAGATGTTGGAGGAAATGTAAACCACTTTGTTTCACTCCAGCCTCCTCAGGGTGGGGGGAAGATCCAGCAGGCAGATGAACACATCCATTTAGAGGAGCCTCTCAACCAGGAGACATCCCACAGATATTTGGGGTTCAGCCTCTGCCCCCACAACACCAAAGAGAAGGAAGAAGAGGCAGCAGCCAGCTCATCCTGTCCTACACCTGCAGGACCTGCTGCAGTCCTCCAGCTGCAGGAGGAGTCACAGCCCAGGGTGGCAGCACTTCCCTGGCAGCCTTATTTTGTCATTCCTCTCTAACCTCAGCCTGGGTCTCTGTGTTTTTTTGCTGGGGAGGTATCAAATGACATCTCCTCAGGCTCTTGGGTTGTTTTTTTTTTGCACCACAGAGGAATTCAGTACAAACCCAAACCCCTTCTGCTCTGGCAGCCTGCCTCTCTGCACCCACAGCAAGGAGTCCTGGGGGACAGAACATTCATGTTTATTGAGATCAGCATTGAGTCCCTGCACAATTCATACAGAGCAGGAAAAAGCCCCTCCAGGGAGAAGACTCAGGGAGTTTGATGGCAGAGGTTCCTCACAGCACTCCTGCAGAGCTGGGCTGAGCTGCTCAGGCCACAGGGCTGCCCATCAGCCTTTCCTGCCGCAGAGCCATCAGCCTCTGGAACCACTTCTCCTCTGCTTCTGCCTTCTCCATGAACAGCTGAGAGACAGGAAAGGAGACACCACTCACTGCCTTCCTCTTTACAATCACACAAGGGTCACTGGAGTGCAGGGCCCTGCATGGGCAAGGACACCTCCTGCCATAGCAGGTTGCTCAGAGGCCCAAACAGCCTGACCTGGAATGGTTCCAGCCATGGGGCAGCTCCCACCTCTCTGGGCAACCTCTCACCACCCTTGGCATAAGAAGTTCCTTCTTCTCTCCAGTCTCAATCTCCCTCTTTCAGTACAAACCATCCCCTCTTGTCCTGTCCCAACAGGCCCTGCTCAAAACTCTGTCCCCAGCTTTCTGCTCAGCCCTTGAGGCACTGCAAGGCCACCAGAAGGTCTCCCTGGAGCCTTCTCTTCTGCAGGCTGCACACCCCCAACTCTGCCAGCCTGGCCTCACAGCAGAGCCCTTCCAGCCCTGCCAGCACTGCTGTGGCCTCCTCTGGCCCTGCTCCAACAGGTCCCTGTCTGTGCTGTGCTGAGCACTCCAGAGCTACCCCCAGCACTGTAGGAGGGGTCTCAGCAGAGCACAGCAGAGGAGAATCCCCTCCCTGCCCCTGCTGCCCACACTGCTGGGGCTCAGCCCAGCACAGGCTGGGGCTGGGCTGGCAGCACTCAGTGCCAACTCCTGTCCAGCACCCCCAAGCCCTTCTCCTCAGGGCTGCTCTCCAGCCCTTCATGCCCAGCCCATCCTGATACCAGGAGCTGTCTCAATCCCAGTGTTGGACCTCCTGATGTTCACACACACCCACTTCTTGAGCATGTCCAGGCTTGGTTGGAGGAGGCCTTGAAGATCATCAATTCCAAGCCTGACCCCAGCACTGCCAGCTCACCACTGACCCATGGCCCCCAGCACCACATCTACACAGCCTTGAAACCCCCCCCAGGGATGGGGCCTCCAGCACTGCCCATCCCAGCACACTCACATTTGGATGTGCCAAGGAGTTATCATCCTGGTACTTGATGGCAGTAGGGATGTTGGCTGCTGGAGGCTCTTTTTCAGGAGCAGAAGGCTCAGTAGTTCCCCCTGCAATGGTCACAGGCTCATACTGGAGCTCAGCAGGTTCTGTTGTCTGCACAGAAAGAAACACAGCTCAGTGTGGTCCCCTCAGGCTCCCAAACGTGGCAGCATCTTCACTGAGCACTCAGCTTCCTTCCCAGTCCAATGGTACCCATGGAAGGATCCTCACACAAGTGTGCCCTGCTCTGAGCTGGCCCAGCACCAGTCCTGCTCACTGCTGTCCTGCTCTGAGCTGGCCCAGCACCAGTCCTGCTCACTGCTGTCCTGCTCTGAGCTGGCCCAGCACCAGTCCTGCTCACTGCTGTCCTGCTCTGAGCTGGCCCAGCACCAGTCCTGCTCACTGCTGTCCTGCTCTGAGCTGGCTCAGCACCAGTCCTGCTCACTGCTGGCCCTGCCCAGCTCAGTGCCTGCTCACTGAGGCACTTTCTGAAGGGCAGGGCAGCTTGGCACAGCCAGGGGCTGCTGCCAGCAGGGAGAAGCTGATGGGCAGAGCTCCTGCCAAGGCCTGGGGGGCAGAAAGGCTCAGCCTGACACTTGCTGCTCTGCACACCAAGGGCACTGCCACAGCTCCAACCCCTGCCATGCCCAGGGACACCTCCCACCAGCCCATCTTGCTCAAGGCCTCATTCAGCCTGGTCTGAAACACCTCCAGGGAGGGAGCATCCACAGCCTCCCCAGGCAGCCAGTTTCAGTGTCTCCCCAGCCTCACTCTCAAGAATTTCTCCCTCATCTGCAGTCTCAGTTTGCCCTCCTGCAGATCACTCCTCCTCCTGCTTTGAACAGCAGACCAAGGAGACAGGAGAGTCGTTGGTGGGATTTAAGATTGTCAGCATCAATGCTCCTTCATCAAGGCAAGCTGAATTAACAGCTCAGCTTCCACCTGACTCTGAAAGGGCTCTGCAGCCAGAAAGGAAATTGCCAACTTACCTTCCTGACTTCTTTACTGGATCTGAAGGTCTGTGGAACAAAGGAGTCGCTTTCAATAGCTTCAATTTCTTTGACTCGCTTCACTTGCTCCACCAGGGTGGCTTGGTCTGCAGAGAGAAGGTGGCAATGTCAGGGGACATTAGTGGAAGCTTTTGGGAACTGCTGCCTCTGAGCAATGCCTTGAATGTATTTTACAACAGCTCACAGCAGGGAAAGCCACTGGCAGGGTGACCTCAGGTGCTCTGCTGCAGAGAGAAAAACCTTCGCCTGCACTACGAGTACCAGTACTGAGCTGGCAGCACTGCTCAGCCTCCCACAGCACTCAGGATGCCAAGAAGCATGGAGATGTCCTTGCAGGATTTATGCAGGATTCTCCTGGAGGATCACAAGATGGTAGGAGTTGGAAGGGACCTCTGGAGATCATCCAGCCCAAGCCTGCTGTCAGAGCAGTCAAGGATTTGGGGGGGGTGGAGCAGAAAACTCCCTCTGGGCGCAGCAGTAAAACTACTTCTGCTTGTGTGGAAGTGAATTTGGCCTCAGCTGTGGATCTGCCAAGGAGATGAGCATCATCTGACACCAGCCTCACAGTGAGGCTGGGGAGAGGCTGGCACAGGTGGCCCAGGGAGGTTGTGGAGCACAGAATGTGATCTTTACAGTGAGGGTGGTGAGACACTGGCACAGGTTGCCCAGGGAGGTTGTGGAGCACAGAAGCACAGAATGTGATCAAAGATCACATTCTGTGCTTCTGTGCTCCACAACCTCCCTGGAGGTGTTCAGGACCAGGCTGGATGAGCTTCCACAGAAGAAGACTTCCACCTGAAGCTTAAATATTCCAATGGTCTGATAGGGAGAGAAGAGCAGAACTGATCAAGCTTTTGGGTAGCTCTGGTCTGAGGGTAAAGAAAGGCAATGTGATGGGCACAGCATTAGTGCCAGGTGTCAGAAGATAGGTTTCAACTCAGAAGATCAACTCCTCCCTCCCCACACACCCCTGGGTCAGTTCCCAGTCATACACCTATGGGAATCATGGAATCTCAGACTGCTTTGGCTTGGGAGGGACCTTAGAGTTCATCCAGTTCCAAACCCACTGCCATGGGCAGGGACACCTCCCAGGGTGCTCCAAGGCCTCATCCAGCCTGGCCTGGAACATCTGCAGGCTCCACAACCTCTCTGGGCAGCCTGCTCCAGGGCTCCAGCATCCTCACACCAAAGAAGTTTCTCCTCACAGTTGAGATGGAACCTCCTGAGTTCCAGCTTGCATCCACTGCTCCTTGTCCTGTCACGGGGTCACAGAATCCCAGCATGGGATTCCAGGAGTTGGGAGGGACCTCTGGAGCTCCTCCAGTCCAACCCCCCCCCTGCCAAAGCAGGAGCACCTAGGGCAGGTCACACAGGAACATGTCCAGGGGAAAGTCTGCAGGGAAGGAGACTCCAGACAGGTGGGTGAGTGGGACAGGAATTTCTTCTTCATGTCAGCTCTAGTGACAGATCATGGAGGGGGCAACAAACCCCCAGCAAATGAGATCCTGCAGTGTTTGGAATGACATCAGTGACATGAACAGGGGAGGATGGGCTAGGGGCAGCAGAGTCCATTAGCACACAGCTGGGTGTGTGTGTGTGTGTTGCTTTTTGTTGACAAACACATTATGGGGAGACAAAGCAGCCTCCAGATGCTGCTTGTCAGCTGTTAGTAGGAAGGAGAAAAGTATTTCATAGTAAAATCAACAATAATGGAGTCAGAAAGCTAAGAGGCTACAGCCCAAGGATCAATCAATACTAACTGGGTGCAGAGCCAGGCTTGACCCGGTTAGGGCAGGGGAAGCATCAGCAGGGTCTTGGCTGAGGGCTTGTTTGAGGCTTCCACTCCCTGAAATGGCAATTCCAGCCCTGCTAAATGAGCCCTCCTGTCACCAGCTCCAGACATCACCCAGGCCAACCCCCTGCCAGAGCAGGGGCACCCAGGGCAGGGCACACAGAACACAGCCAGGGGAGTTTGGAAAGGCTTCAGAGCAGGAGACTCCATAGCCTCTCTGGGCAGCCTGCTCCAGGCTCCAGCACCCTCACACCAAAGAAGTTTCTCCCCATGCTGAGGTGGCACCTCCTGGGTCCCAGCTTGTGTCTGTTGTTCCTTGTCCCATCAGTGGGCACCACCAAACAGAGCCTGGCACCTTCCTGCTGACACCCACCCCTCAGGTATTTACAGACACTGCTCAGGTCCCCTCTCAGCCTTCTCCTCTCCAGGCTAAGCAGCCCCAGGGCTCTCAGCCTCTCCTCACAGCAGAGCTGTCCCAGTCCCTTCAGCATCCTCACAGCCTCCCCTGGACTCTCTCCAGCAAGTCCCTGCCTCTCTGGAGCTGGGGAGCCCCAAACTGTGCACAGCACTGCAGCTGTGCTCTCAGCTGGGCAGAGCAGCAGGAGACCCTCCCTTGCCCTGCTGGCCACACCTTCCTGGCTGCAGCCCAGGACATCCTTGGCCNCAGCAGAGTCCATTAGCACACAGCTGGGTGTGTGTGTGTGTGTTGCTTTTTGTTGACAAACACATTATGGGGAGACAAAGCAGCCTCCAGATGCTGCTTGTCAGCTGTTAGTAGGAAGGAGAAAAGTATTTCATAGTAAAATCAACAATAATGGAGTCAGAAAGCTAAGAGGCTACAGCCCAAGGATCAATCAATACTAACTGGGTGCAGAGCCAGGCTTGACCCGGTTAGGGCAGGGGAAGCATCAGCAGGGTCTTGGCTGAGGGCTTGTTTGAGGCTTCCACTCCCTGAAATGGCAATTCCAGCCCTGCTAAATGAGCCCTCCTGTCACCAGCTCCAGACATCACCCAGGCCAACCCCCTGCCAGAGCAGGGGCACCCAGGGCAGGGCACACAGAACACAGCCAGGGGAGTTTGGAAAGGCTTCAGAGCAGGAGACTCCATAGCCTCTCTGGGCAGCCTGCTCCAGGCTCCAGCACCCTCACACCAAAGAAGTTTCTCCCCATGCTGAGGTGGCACCTCCTGGGTCCCAGCTTGTGTCTGTTGTNTTTGCCCACCTCACCCCCAGTTTTATCCACTCCATTCCCAGTTTTGCCCACCTCATCCCTAATTTTGCTCATTTCACCTCCAGTTTTGTCCACCCCACTTCTTGTTTTGTCCACCTCACCCCTTGTTCATCCACCTCACCCCCAGTTTTGCCCACCTCACCCCCCCTTATTCGTCCACCTCACCCCCAGTTTTGTCCACTCCATTCCTAGTTTTGTCCACTCCACTTCTTATTTGCCCACCTCACCCCTTCTTTGCCCACCTCACCCCTTCTTTGCCCCCCTCACCCTCCTCGTTCGCCCACCTCCCCCCCATTTTTGCCCACCTGCCCCTCAGCTTGGACCACTCCAGTCCTTGTTCGTTGCCGCTGCCGCCCGCCGAGCGCGGGCTGGGCACAGCCGTTAGAGGGAGGCAGCCGCACGCACATCGCTGCCGCCTCCCGCTCCTGCCCGCTCCGCCGGGAGCTCCGCAGCTGCCAGCCCCTCCGCATCCCTCAGCATCCCTGCCAGGCGACCACCGCTACACAGCTCGGGGGAGATAAGCACCCAAACTCCCTCTTCCTCCCCATACCTTTCAGTCGTAAGCAAACCTCCTCCCACCCCGGGATCCTGCTGTGGGTCGCAGCNTAGCCCCCTTCAGATCCTGGAAGGCCACTCCAAGCTCTCCTGGAAGGCCACTCCAAGGTCTCCTGGAAGCCTTCTCTTCTCCAGGCATCCTCTCAACACTTGGCCACACTCTTTCCCAGCTTTGAGAATTCCAAAGACACAACTTGAGGATGCTTTTTTTTTTTTCCCTCAGATGAAATCATAGAAAGAATAAAAATACAACCTTCCCCCCCCCCCAAAAAAAAAAAAAAGGAGGTCAGCTGTGGGCAGGGCTAAGTTTCTATTCTTAATTTATATTCCAGCTTGGAATCATTAAGGTCAGAAAAGACCTCTGAGGTCATCCAGGCTGTAGTAATAACCATAAAACTTAATGGTAAGTGCTCTGCTACTACACTTGTAATGGATTCCAACAGCAAGTTTTAAGTACCTCAGGACTTAGTGGGGAGTAGTGAAGTGCTTACAACTTGCTGGTTTTAAAGCATTAAGTATTCCATTAATAGCAGCCCTAATTAGAGGGTGGGTTTCCCAGGGTTTCAAAGCAAAACTGGACACCAAGAGCTCTGACTTGGGAAGAGTGGAAGTGTTGGGTGTGAAATCCAGCAGGAGATAGGAGGGGGGGACTTGAGCATTTGGGATTGGGGCTGCACCTAAGCCATCTAAGGATATTTGGGTTTCTGGTTCCAGCCATGGATTTAACTGCTCCAGGCAGCTTCCCCTCACCTCTGAGCTTTTTGCATGCCTGCCAGCTCCTCCTTCCACTCCCAGGCTCAACAAATCAAGGAATCATGGAACCATTGAGTCATAGAATCATGGAATCAGAGAGTCATAGAATCATGGAAGCATAGAATCATGGAATCATAGAGTCACAGAGTCATAGAATCATGGAATAATTGAGTCATAGAATCATGGAGTCATAGAAACACAGAGTCATAGAATCATGGAATCATTGAGTCAGAATTATGGAATCACAGAGTCATAGAATCATGGAATCACAGAGTCATAGAATAATGGAGTCATAGAATAATGGAATCATTGAGTATAGAATCATGGAATCACGGAGTCATAGAATCATGGAATAATTGAGTCATAGAATCATGGACCCACAGAATCATGGAATCACAGAGTCATAGAATCATGGACTGATAGAATTATGGAATCACAGAGTCACAGAATCATGGAATCACAGTCACAGAATCATGAAATGATTGAATCATAGAATCATGGAGTCATAGAAACACAGAGTCATAGAATCATGGAATCACAGAGTCATAGAATCATGGAATCATTATAGAAAAATGAGTCATAGAGTCATAAAATCATGGAATAACTGAGTCATAGAATCATGGAACCATTAAATCACAGAATCATGGAATCATCATAGAAACATGGAGTCAGAGTCATAGAAACATGGAATCACAGAGTTATAGAATCATGGAATCATTGAGTATAGAATCATGGAATCATTGAGTCATAGAATCATGGAATCACAGAGTCATAGAATCATGGAATCATTGAGTATAGAATCATGGAATCATTGAGTCATAGAATCATGGAATCACAGAGTCATAGAATCATGGAATCATTGAGTATAGAATCATGGAATCATTGAGTCATAGAATCATGGAATCACAGAGTCATAGAATCATGGAATCATTGAGTATAGAATCATGGAATCATTGAGTCATAGAATCATGGAATCACAGAGTCATAGAATCATGGAATCATTGAGTATAGAATCATGGAATCATTGAGTCATAGAATCATGGAATCACAGAGTCATAGAATCATGGAATCATTGAGTATAGAATCATGGAATCATTGAGTCATAGAATCATGGAATCACAGAGTCATAGAATCATGGAATCATTGAGTCATAGAATCATGGAATCACAGAGTCATAGAATCATGGAATCATTGTGTCATAGAATTATGGACTCAGAGAATCATGGAATAACTGTCATAAAATCATGGAATCATTGAGTATAGAATCATGGAATCACAGAGTCACAGAATCATGGAATAATTGAATCATAGAATCATGGAATCATTGAGTCATAGAATCATGGAATAACTCAGTCATAGAATTATGGAATCACAGAGTCATAGAATCATGGAATCATTGAGTCATGGAATCATGGAATCAGAGAGTCATAGAATCATGGAGTCACAGAGTCATAGAAACATGGAATAACTGAGTCACAGAATCATGGGATTGAATCATAGAATCATGGAATCATTATAGAAATATGAAGTCATAGAAACATGGAATCACAGAGTCATAGAAACATGGGATTGAGTCATAGAATCATGGAATCATTATAGAAATATGAAGTCATAGAAACATGGAATTACAGAGTCACAGAATCATGGAATCAGAGTCAGAAATATAAAATAACTGACTCATAGAATCATGGAATCACAGACTCACAGAAACATGGAATCACAAAGTCATAGAATCATGGAGTCATAGAAATGTGAAATTGTGGAATCCTGGAATCACACAATGGTGGAATCATTGCCATGAAGCCACAGAATTCTTTGGGTTGAAAAGCTCTCTAAGCTCATCCAGTCCAACCCAGCCCCACCATGGCTACTAACCCATGGCCCCAAGTGCCATGGCCACAGGTTTCTTGAGCACCTCCAGGCATGGAAGTGTTGGAGCAGGTCCAGAGGAGGCCACAAAGATGCTCAGAGGGCTGCAGCAGCTCTGCTCTGAGGACAGGCTGAGAGAGTTGGGGCTCTGCAGCCTGGAGAAGAGAAGGCTTCCAGGAGACCTTAGAGTGGCCTTCCAGGATCTGAAGGGGGCTACAGGAAGGCTGGGGAGGGACTGTTGACAAGGTCTTGCAATGACAGGACAAGGGGAATGGGTTTGAACTGGCAGAGGGGAGACTGAAACTGGATGTTAGGAAGAAGTGAGGGCGGTGAGACACTGGCACAGGTTGCCCAGGGAGGTTGTGGAGCACAGAAGCACAGAATGTGATCAAAGACCACATTCTGTGCTTCTGTGCTCCACAACCTCCCTGGAGGTGTTCAGGAACAGGCTGGATGAGGCCCTTGAGCAACCTGTTCCAGCAGGAACCATGGCACAGGGTGAGGGGTTGGAACTGGCTGAGCTCTGAGGTCCCTTCCAACCTAAACCGTTCTACAACTCTACGACAAGTGTGGGTGGGTGAGGGCTCCCAGAGCCTGCCCAGGGCTCACCACAGCTGCCCCCCAAGGCCAACATCCCAGCTTGGCTGCTCTGCTCCTTTTTTTCTTCATTCCCCCCCACCTCCCTTCTTCCCTCAGCACACAAAAGCCAGAGCTGTAATTCAATGCTGCATGTACCCTTGTCTCACAGGAGATTTTTTACCCCTACACCCCCCTCCTTGCTAATTGATAGAAATTAAGCCATTAATCAAGCCAGCAGCCATCACTCAGAGCAGGCAAGATGAATACAAACTTTCATCATAACCACCTTCCCCATTTCAGTGTTCATTAGCATTAATTTTTAATGCAATTATGCTATTCTTTTACGCTGAGCTCATAAATTACTCCTCCTTTGTTGCTGGCCTGGCCTTGTAAAATCCAAGGTAAATGCTTTGTGCTCTTGAGCTTAAAAGGCAATTACTGAGTCCCTCTCTGTCTTTTATGGATCTCTAGCCCCAATCACCTCTGCCTTGTATGGACAAAACTCATGGCTCTGACTGTTAAGCCCTGACATAGAGTCATGGAATGGTTGAGGTTTGGCTGGCAACCTGTGCCAGTGTCTCACATCCAGTTTCAATCTCCCCTCTGCCACTTCAAACCCATTCCTCCTCCTCCTGTCATGACAAGACCTTGTCAATAGTCCCTCCCCAGCCTTCCTGTAGCCCCCTTCAGATCCTGGAAGACCACTCCAAGGTCTCCTGGAAGCCTTCTCCTCTCCAGGCTGCAGAGCCCCAACTCTCTCAGCCTGTCCTCAGAGCAGAGCTGCTGCAGCCCTCTGAGCATCTTTGTGGCCTCCTCTGGACTGGCTCCAACACTTCCATGTCCTGCTTGGTCCACTTGAGGAAAAATGGTTCTGCTGGAGCAGAAATCAGACCCACAGCTGGGCTTGGGTTGTGGATGCAGCACTCCCATGACACATAGGGCTGGAACTTGCATAGAATCACAGAACTGTTTGGCTTGGGAAAGGCCTCTAAGGTCTTCCAGTCCAACCTTCAACCCAGCACCACCATGGCCACTAAACCATTCCCCCAGGTGCCATGGGCACAGGTTTCCTGAGCAAGTCCAGGGACAGGGACTCCATCACCTCCCTGGGCAGCCTCTGCCAGTCCCTCACCACTCTGGCAGCAAAGAAATTTTTCTTCGTCCCCAACCTAACCCTCCCCTGGTGCAGTCTGAGGCCATTTTCTCTTCTCCTATCACTTGTCCCATGGGAGCAGAGCCCAACCCCAGCTGGCTGCAGCCTCCTCTCAGGGAGCTGCAGAAAGCAATGAGCTCTGCCCTCAGCCTCCTCTGCCCCACACTGCACACCCTCAGCTCCCTCAGCTGCTCCTCCCCAGCCCTGTTCAACCTCCAACCCAGCCCCACCATGGCCACTAATCCATGGCCACACCTTTCTGGAACACCTCCAGGCATGGGCACTCCATCACCTCTCTGGGCAGCCTGTGCCAATCTCTCACCACTCTGGCAGCAAATAAATATTTCCTCCTCTCCAACCTAACCCTCCCCTGGCACAATTTCAGGCCAGTTCCTCTCCTTCTATCACCTAAGACTGGCAAGAAGAGCCCAACCCCAGCTGGCTGCAGCCTCCTCTCAGGGAGCTGCAGAGAGCAATGAGCTCTGCCTCAGCCTCCTCTGCTCCACACTGCACACTCCCAGCTCCCTCAGCTGCTCCTCCCCAGCCCTCTTCTCCAGACCCTTCCCCAGCTCTGTTGCCACTTTGTGGGTGTTCAGGGTTTGTTTTTTGGGGGGGACCATTTTTGATCTACCCCTCAACAAAACAATGCTGAAAGCCCCCAAAGGGGCTGCCTGCACCTCCTCAGTAGTTCTTATGTCAGTTTGTTGCCTGTTGCAGTGTGTGGTGACCCCACCAAAGCCTCCCAAGAGACCCCAGGATCAGACTGGTTTGGCTTGGAAGCGACTTTGAAGACTCATAGAAGGGTTTGGGTTGGAAGGGACCTTGAAAGATCATCCAACTCCAAGGCCCCTGTGCAGGGGCAGGGACAGGTCCTTGCTGAAGGAGGAGCCTGCTCAAGCTCCAGCTTGCTGAAGGGCCCAGAGCTGAGCTCTGCTGTGCCTGGGGTAGCTGCTGCTCAGCAGCAGGGCTGGTGCCGCTGCGCCGCTCGGTGTCAGTAACTTCCAGGCTTTTATTCCAGTCCATATATTGATCCTTGGGAAGACATCAAGGGAAATGCACAGCAGCTACAACCACCTCTGGCTGCCCTCAAACGCTGAAAGGTCTGAAGGAGAAGGACTGAGGAGGGAGATCAGCAAAGGGCTGCTGCTTGGTTTTGCTCAGCTGATTCCTGCTCCCTTCCCGGAGCAGACCCTGAGCTGCTGCACCAACTAATGCCCTTTGCAGCAGCTGCACATCTGCCCAGCACTAAGAAAAGAGGATGTGTGGCTCTCAAATCCCATTTCATCCAGACCTCAGCCAGCAGAAGCAAGACAATTCTCAGCTAAGTCTGACCCCATCCAGTGGCTCTGCTGTGCTGGATAAAGCCTCTCCTGACAGGCGCTAAGCATGCAAGCAGCACTGGCACTGCCACCCACAGCATCCAACCCCCTTTTTCAACCCAGAAAAGGCTCCACAGAAAGGATTCTGGGTTGAGCAAATGGATCTGATTTCTATTAAACTGAACCAAGGGATCATCTCCTCTAACTTGCCAGGAGCCTTAATCCACCCTTCCATCAGTAGAACGCAGCCGTGGGCTCTGCGCTGGGATGCTCCGACTTGATTCTTCATCCTCAGCACCTTGGCCTATGGTGATACCCCAAACCTTCTTCTTAGCCAAAACCATTTCTATCTTTTCTCCCAAGCTGGGCAGAAAATGAAATCTGAGACACCAAGGCTGCACCAGACAAAGTTTTTGGAGAGCTCCTGCAGAGCCCACGTGCAAAATACCCTCTGGAATCCCTCTTGCTGGCACTGTGATAGACTGCAGCTGTACCTGTCCTGACTGATCCTTCAGTGAAGACTTCCTAACCCATCCTGCTCTAA
>WBNM01035517.1:1381-15605 GCA_013399055.1 Ramphastos sulfuratus | reverse complement strand
CCCAAACCCACATCAATCAGTTAAAGTACCATAATTCAACCTGCAGCTTCCGTTCAGCTTTGTAGAGAAAAAAAACCTAAACAATTCAAACCAAACAAAAAAACCCCAACATCCAGAAAACCCCCCAAAACCCCAAACCAATCAAAAACCTCACCACAAAACCCCTCCAAATTTTCCATGATTTGGTAGAAAATTAGCAGTCCTCAGATACCGATCAGCATCCTAGATGGTTCTGAAACATTATTGGTTATCAGTCTAACTTAGAAAAAGATGGGATAGATGCAGGTCCTCATATTCGGGTCAACACAGTTGTTTGTTTGACTGGAGACATGCAGATTCAAAATCTTCATTATTTTCAGTAATAAATTGCTATCTGGTGATGACCTTATTGTTAGTATCTAGAGGAAAATATCTTCTTCATTCATTCTGCTGGGTAAGCATGGAGTTAAGGAAACAGTTAGATAATTTCGTACACTAATCATATCTTAAGTGGAACTGTTTGTCATAAAACATCCAGTGACTGTGGCTTTCATTGTCTGATACAAAATTCAAGAACTTCTGGAAGAATTTTTTTTTTTTTCCCCTACAGAGTGAGAGAAAGTTGTAACATTTATTCCAGGGAATCTCGTTGACCTCACTTGTTTTCTTTACAAAGGCATCTGACTCTGGTTACATTTATAACTGCTGACATTAATCAGCCTCTAACTTCCTCACAAAGGTCAACCTTAACTGTACTGCATCAAGGGGCATCTCTGCAGATGTGGCACTTACTTGCAGGTACAGGTGTGGTGTCAGCCACGGTAGGCAGAACTGTGTTGAAAAACTTTTTGTAGGAGCTATCACTCTCCCTGCAGAGGGTAGGACACTGCAAATGGCTGCTAGTCTTATTCAAGTTTGTAATCCAAAAGTACTGACCCTTGGCAGTAGCTAGGCAAAGGGTTGTGAATATTAGAGACATATACTTAAAAGGAGAAATAGTAAGTAAGTTCCTGGCTTGTAACTTGTGAGCTACAAGCAACTCCCAGAGAAGCAATTAAGTATAAATTTCCTAGGGAGTTTAAAGGTGTCATGAGAAAATGTCCTAGGCCAGTAATCCATGCTAGCCTGCCTCAGAAAAGCTGGTATCTGTTAAAATAGCTGTTGGACAGCACAGTTCCGGGGAGAAGTTCATAATAAAGATTGTGCATCAGAAAGATGTTGCTGTTTCATGTTGCATCCTTTGTGCTTTAGTTAGAAAAGCTGATGAGCTTGTTTGTGCAAAACAACCATGTCAACATCAGAGTGAGAGGAGCAGCAGAAGGTAGGTAACAGCAAGTATTCAGGCTGCAACATGAATTAAGATTTCTCCTTTATGGTTTTAACTCATTATGTGCAATATGTCGAGACATATATGTAAATGGAAACAAGTAAATAAGTATTTTATCCTGTATACATGTAATATAGATTAGTTTGGAGAACACACGTTTCCAAACATGCAAAGAACTTCTTAGCAGAGCTAACAAGACTCTTTAGAAACATACCGATGAACTAAACATGTAAATTCATTTGAAAAAGCAAAATCTTGGTATGTCATATACACCTTCCTCATCTAAGCAAATCCAATTTCATTGCATTGTGGGACACAGGTAATAGAAAAGCTTGATTGCAGATGGTGTAAATCAATCTTCTTAAGTCTAGGATTGGATACACAAGACAGGGTCAAATGACAGTTATTTCTTCCAAAGTTGAGAAATTCAGTGAACACATTGAAGAGGGAGCAATCCATCTAAACATAAGAATTCTGCCTCTGCTAAATATGTTACCAAAACACTGACTACAACTATCATAGATCTAGGTAAACTGGTAGGTTGTAGTGGAAGGGGTAATTAATTACTGTGAGGTGATATTTTTAAAATATTAACATAATTTATTAAATATTCAGAACTCACAGCACCCCGATCACCAAAATAATAATACTAACAGGTTCTTACANTGCGTGGAGGTATCAGAGCCTCAGCTCAGGATCAATGAGGCAGCAGGCACGGATGCAATAGCAAACACACTTTGTAATGGCAAAGCGCGCCCTGTGCTCCCTGCTCATCTCCCTTTATCCAATACAGCCCAAGACTAATGGGCCTTTGGACACAGGACAGCCAATCAAATGGCAGTTATCCAAGATTTGACCATATTGGGTGAAGCCATAGGCTTGCT
Source organism: Ramphastos sulfuratus (assembly GCA_013399055.1). Lineage (NCBI taxonomy): Eukaryota > Metazoa > Chordata > Aves > Piciformes > Ramphastidae > Ramphastos > Ramphastos sulfuratus. The sequence goes on along the minus strand of WBNM01035517.1, from coordinate 13,415 downwards.
TTATCCTTTATTGGGCAGAACACAGCCTTGCACAAGGCAACCGCATGCACTTTGTTTACTGCAGTTGCTGGGCAGGCCACAGACCCCAGACTCAGTGGCTCCAGGTTCTTTGTCCTTTTTCCTGTGGTTGCTCTCCCTAAAACAGAAAGAGGGAGAGTAGAAAAACATGCCTAGGCAAGCCAGGATATGTACAAGCCTAATTTGGCCTACTTAGGCTTACCATGACATAGGTCACACAGCCCATCTCTCCTTCCTGCCAAATCTGTTATATTTCATTATTTATGTTTATGGATTTGGTTTACGCTTACCAGTATCCAAAAGCCACAGTTGGCAAAAGTTTCCAATTTCCCTTCACGTTTAAATCAGTCGTCTTTAAGACTGTTGTAATATCACAACTTAACATGACATTTAAAAATGTCTAATCAAGTAGTGTTTTGAATGGTTCCATGAATGATCTTCATGACTTCATAGACAAAGGACTCCAGAGTTTTCAGTCCCTACCTAGAATGCCATAACCTTTCAGGAAAGAATCACTGTCAGTCTATGCTGGGATACTGCACAATTATGGGTCAGTTTTTCTGGAAAGTTGACTTATAAAATATTACACATCAAATACTAGGTGGAAAGCACCACAGGTTATTTCATGTGGACAGAACAGATTCAGCTGGAATGAAAGCACCTTAATAGTTATTGATTTAACATCTTTCTGATCATATCTAAAATGAGTATGTAATATAGGAGGGAGCCTTTTAGAGAATACTTACCCTTGGCCCTATTTTACAAAGCAGCAGATTGCCGAGAGGGGAACAGAGGGTTACACAGTCTATGGTCGCATCATCTAGTCTGATAAGAAACTCTGACCTGTTCTGAAGTCAAGCGAAGTTAGGCTTCTGGGTGAGCATGAATAGAGTAAACAAGACTTCTTCCTCTTCCATGAGTACATTAATCTGGGTATCAGCTGTGAATTCAGCCATAATGTTGAAAGCAGAAGGAAAAATAAAAGGAATGTAACAGGAAATACAAGTGTACTTGCCTAGGGACGTGGCCCACTGAATCCTGAATCACTGAAAGGATACTTTAAAAGACATTTATAGCTCTAAGGGTCAGAATCCAATTTTCAAATGAACCAACAGCTCAAACCTTTAACAAATTGTCAGTATCAATTTCTGTGTTAAACCTCTTTAAATTTCTTCTGGCACTGAATTTGGAGGAAATACAGCAAATCTTTACCTCCATACTGTTTCCTACTGCTTGCCTTCCTGAGTGAACAGCTGAGAAGAAAGGGGCAGGAGGGTACAGTCTCACCGTATGTGTATACAGTAATGTGTATAGGTAATGCATGTGTAATATATTGTGTGCATCTATCTGTCTGTCTGCCTGTCCATCTATCCAAAATGTTCTTTAAGAAAAACGCAAAGAGTAATTTAGTTTGGCTGCTCCAGAGAAAATCAACTCTGAATGAAGATATAACTCATTGTCTCCTTTTTCTAAGCAGTTCATTGTGTTGAGCTTTGTGTTTCCAAAGGAACGGAGATATTATTAATCAGAATATTCCACAACAGATAACTTAAAGATGTTAAATGGTCTACTGGGGGAATAAAAGAATATAAACTACCGTTGCTTAAATGTTTGTTGATCATGCACAAACTTTCCACTTTGCCTAGAGGACATGTAATAAATAGGGGTTCAAGACAGCTCAAAAACGCTGATAAATGCTAATACTAACTCTCCTATTTCATCAAACTGAAATCTATATACACAAGACCAAACCAGAAAGAGTCACTATTTCCAAGGATTCCAGTATAAGTACTGCTGCAGAACATAAATACAGAGGAAGACAATAACTGTTCTGCAGAACTCTTACTCCTAGATGCAATTCTGCAAAAGTTTCATGTGGCTCTGAGGATCCTAAAATCAGAATTCCTTATAAAAGGTTAAATGATAAAGGTACTAAACTGCGGCACAACCTTGACATTCACTACATTTTCCAGCAAACAAATAGAAGTAGCACATTTAATGCAGATTAAATCAAAGGGATGGATTTGAGTTTTTCCTCTTTCTCCAGCATGGTCATCATGGCTATTATACATTGTTAGTTTTGTTTCTAGATTATTGTCAAACTGATGCTAGCAGAGTTACTGGCAACAGAGGGAAGATGAGCACTGGTGAAACTAATTTGACTGCAGAAATGGACTGTCTTGTTTACATGTATCCTACTGAAAAAAAAAAAAAGCTAAAAATAGTTACAGATAAAAATCAACAGCTTAGACTACTCTTTAATTGTTAGGAAATGTAGATAACATTTTTCCCCCCATGAAGCCTTTCATCCTTCCTTTACATATTTTTCTGACAGAATATGGACCTTACGGACAATTACATTCCATGCAGTTATGACTAGGAGAATAAAGAAGATAAAATATTTTAATTTGTAGTATTTTCTGCCCCAAAGTTGCTTTAAAAACTAACTTATATTTAGAAGATTTTCTCCAGGCAAATATCATTTTACATAGTTTTGATAGTTTGGGCTGTCAAGGATAGCTATCAATGACAATTTTATAGACATGCCACTAATACCATACTCCAGCTTTGTATAACTGCATGTGGCAGTGATAAACTGAAACTACATGAAAACATGCTTCAAAACCACAATTCTGACCTTGAAAAAACTAATTTAACATGCAATGGTAATCTCTGTAGCTAGGAAATCTGTAATATTTCCCTTCATATAAAATCTCTAACAACAACAACAAAAAGATATGATTAAATAGGAATGATGTTTATATGGGCAAAATTTAAAGGTATATCTTTATTCTAACTGTGATTGTAAAACAGAAATGTGTTCAGGTATTCTGTGGCTTTGCATTTAAGAAAATATAAAGTTACATGTGCATTATTCAGAGAGTAAAGCTGCTAAAATAAGAACATTACCAGATTCAAACTCTGTCTTGTGTGTCCATATGAATGCATATTAGAAAGTGATTTAAAAAAAAAAAGTAAAATAAAATGCCTTCATGTTGAAAAGTAGTAAGATTTTCCTAACTTTCATATATTTGATTACTTATTGTTTTCTTCTTGAACATCGGAAACATTTCCTAGGTCATTATGAATCTGGCTGCAAATTCTGTTATCAAAACTTCTAATTAAAAATGGTTTTCAATTAAGTCAGGATCTTGTTAAAAACAAACAGAAACAATGAAGATGGTGATTTTGATGAATATCTGATCACATATTTCTGTGATGAGAGAGGAAGATTATCTCATTAGCCATCTTTGTTAAATGTAAATGACTGAGAAAGCAAGACAAAACTATTTTTAATAGACTCCTTTGGAAATAATAGGCTTTGGTACATCTAATAAAGGCAGCTGTAAATATAATTTTAAAATGTTAGATCAATTATTGAGCTCAAACTAAAGTCCTAAGTTTCTTCTAATAAAACCTGACAGTGCTCATGAAGGAATTATGACCATCAGGATGTCCAGTTAACTCATCTTTCATCATACTTTCTGAAATACTGGTAATTGTCCAAAAGTCTGAAAGTTTTCAGCCCCATCATATCATCGTCCTCCCTCTCCTAACCCTAAACAGAGGATACCTATTCACAAATACAAAGAATAGATTGATACTGCCTTCTTGTGAATTTTCCAATATGCCAAGAACTAAAATGATCTATACATCAGCAGCTTGTGGGCAGCGGTGGCGGAAGGGGANGCTCATCTCCTTTTATCCAATACAGCCCAAGACTAATGGGCCTTTGGACACAGGACAGCCAATCAAATGGCAGTTATCCAAGATTTGACCATATTGGGTGAAGCCATAGGCTTGCTTTATCCTTTATTGGGCAGAACACAGCCTTGCACAAGGCAACCGCATGCGCTTTGTTTACTGCAGTTGCTGGGCAGGCCACAGACCCCAGACTCAGTGGCTCCAGGTTCTTTGTCCTTTTTCCTGTGGTTGCTCTCCCCAAAACAGAAAGAGGGAGAGCAGAAAAACATGCCTAGGCAAGCCAGGATATGTACAAGCCTAATTTGGCCTGCTTAGACCTACCAAGACAGCAGCTTAATAAAGCAGTGCCTAGATCTCAAAAGTTACTGAAGTGTCTTTAAGCAGAACAAATGTTGGTTTTTTCCCGCCTACATTTGATGCTGCCTGCCATTTTCCCCAGTGTCATATAGATACCGTAGGGGCTGTGATCAACTGAGGAAAACTTCACACACTTCACAACTGTGCTGCAGTAAGGTGTGCTGAATTTGTGCTATATGATGCAGTCTCCTACTAAAGAAAATCTCTAAGAAAAAGAAAAAAAAAGGATGCATTATATGAGGCTGAAATTCTCCCCTATACTATTACAATTTGTTGCTAAAAGGCTGTGTAATACAATGGGATTCTTCAATCTTCAGTGCATTGTCATATGTTTATCATTCACTTGTGTAATATGGATATACAAATGCATGCACAGTGTCATTTCAGCTCCCCTGCTTAGGAAACTGAAGTAAAATTTTAAGCCTGTCCAATTCTCATGTCCTGCAGTACATAACAAAAGATACCTTCAAAGAAAGTCTCTTGTTTTGATTATATATTCTGCTTAGCTATTTGCTCTGCTGTATGTCCTTACTCCTCTGTTTATAGCTTCAGTGATGCATGCTGAACTGGAAAGAATCAACAATCAAGATACAGGATACATAAAAGGTCAAGTGTTTTGTAGAAGGCTATCGGTGTTTGTAGACCCATCACAGGAAATTTTCTAATGAGACAAAGTGTTAGGAGGAGCTAATCTATAATGAATTTACTAACAAATAAAGCTCTAAATTATTCCATTAGCATCTACCCCCTCACCCCCCAAGAAGTCACAAATTTAGGTAAATCACAGGATGTTAGGCATTGGAAGGGGCCTCCATAGGTCATTGAGTCCAACACCCCTGCCAGACTAGGACCATAGAATCTAGCTCAGGTCACACAGGAATGCATCCAGATGGGTCTTCAAAGTATCCAGAGGAGGAAACTCCACAACCTCTCTGTGCAGCCTGTTCCAGTGCTCTGTGACCCTTACAGTAAAGAGGTAAAGAGGTTGTTTTTCATGCTGAGGTGGAACTTTCTGTGCTGTAGTTTATACTCATCACCCCTTGTCCTATCACAGGGCATAATTGAGAAGAGCCTGTCCCCTCCCTATTAACACCCAGCCCTCACATATTTATAATCATTGACTAGATCCCCTCTAAGTCTTCTCCAGACCAAAAAATCCCAGGTCCCTCAGCCTCTCCTCACAGGGCAGTGCTCCAGACCCTTAATCATCTTCATAGCCCTCCATTGGACTCTTTTGAGTAGATCCCTGTTCCTCCTGAACTGAGGAGCCCAAAACTTAATGCAATATTCCAGGTGAGGTCTCATCAGGGCAGAAGAGAGAGGGAGGAGGACCTCCCTTGATCTGCTGGCCACAGTCCTCTTAATGTACTCCAGGATCCCATTGGCCTTCTTGGCCACAAGGGGCAAGCACATGTGCAGATATCATTGCAGTTGAAGGAATTTAATACAATAATCTGTTGTATCCCAAAACAAATACGTTAAACCACTACCTATTATAATTTAGTAACTGAGTAGTGCCTCATTTAATAGGTGGTGGGTTTAGCCTGTAAATATTATGTAAATATCTCTAAATCGTCATCTCTTTATGTTAATTCTGAACCATAATGTAAGAGACATCTTAATAGGATCATGTAATAAGACTGATTGTTTATTAGTTATAAAAATATTTGTATTAGGCCAAGAGAGCCTGCAATGCTAGTATAGGGTTAGTGTGTTTTGACTTGGTGGTTCTGTGGATGAGAAAGAATTCCAGATGAATGGAAAACATTTTACTTTTTTTTGTTTGCTTTGTTTTGTATTTTTAATAACAGAAATCTTTGTTGCTTGGCAGGACCATCATTTTTTTTTCTACTGGGAGAATATATAATATAAAATTGAGAGAAACATCTGTGTTATACAGTATTAATTGCTTTTGTGAGAAAAGACTCAAGATTTTTGTGAAGATATTTACTGAGGAGAAAGTTTATAGCCTATTCGGACCATTGTTTCTACCCAGACATCTGTTTCTGTTTGTTTTTTCACTACTGGTTCACATGGACACAAAGCATTTCATCCACATCACTGCTCTTTCAACACAGTAACCGCTGCATCCTAGATTCTGATTCTGCTACTTGGAACAAANTTTTTCTTATTTGAAAAAATTCCCCCCTTTTTTTTTTTTTTTACTTTTTTTTTTTTTCCCCAAGTAAACTAAACTTGTGATTTTTTTTTTTTAATGTAATAATTTAGAGGGTTCTTTTTTAGTTATTGTTTGGTTTGGAATTTTGGGGGTTTTTGTTTGTTCGTTTTTTTAAAGAATGTTAGAAGAAAAGCTTTTTTAGAAAATATATAAAACTTTGTCTTTAATTTTTAAATTTCCAGATGGCAGCTGAGTATTCTACTCACATCGAAGCGGAAGGAGGACTCAGGTACATCATCATTTTTATCTCTTTAAAGTCACTTTTAATCTGACCTTGGTGATCAGTTTTGGGCCTCTGACCAGTAAATTCTATGCAGATCACCTGTATATATAGCTACAATTTTAGCTGCAATAATTAAAGTCACAGTTAATGGTGTTTGCATTCCTTAATCCCAGAAGGCACAAGAATATAGGAAAAGAGATAGAACATTTCTGCATTTGCATATTGATAAAAGAATGATTACTTATGGATATTACTATTTATCAGTGGATATTACTTGTGGAAATTATAAAGGCATACAAGAAGGTGGCTATATCTTCAAACTGCTGTACAAAGTATGAGGTCACAATGCATGGAATTTAATATATTGATTAGAAGATTAGATGCTTCCCACACTTCTTCACCTGAGTTCACCCTAAAATCTTTCACTCACCAGCTGCCAAGCAGAAAAGCGTGATTATTGTGCCCTTTGCTGCAGCACAGAAAGCCAGGACACCTGCAGTAGCTGTGCAAATTGTATTGCTAGTGCCTTTCCTGCATGTTCTCCAAGTCTAACTAAACCATCCTATACTTCCCAACAACATCATGCTCACTTACTAGCTGTCTGAAGCCATGACATTTCAATGCCTTCTTGTTGCCTAAATCAAAACATATTACACTGTTCTGTGAGTCCAAGACAACTCTTTTAGCTTTGGGTTCTGCTCAGTGTGGTAACAAAATACGACACTGTGTGCAGTCACAGACTAAGTTGCATTTCACAGATGAACTTGAGTGAAAAAGATGAAACTTTCCTTGGCTTACTCCTTTAGTATCCCTTAATGCTTTCCCTGGAGCCATTCCCTTCACAGATTCAGGCTAGCTTCTTAGCTATCTTGAAAGCTTGCTTTCTGTCCCAGATTTTCAATAATTAGGAAAATTGGAGATCCATGGAAAATTCTAAAGAATATTGATAAAAGTTAGGCTTCTCTCAAAGTCACAGTGATGGAGAAACCAGCTATGTTACATACACATAATTTCCAGACTGCAAAACCTCTTTTCTATGTGGGAAATTTCTGATAGATGTGCCAAGGAACTGGAAAAGCAGAAAAAGTGATCAGGGAACTCAGGAACTCTTCATGGTTTATTTCACATACATTCCTACTGCTTTGATCGCTGTTTTGAGAAACTTGGCATCAAAACTGTTCCATTTTCCTTCTATCTGCAAATCTTTTTGACAAATTACTCAAACGGACAGTGCAAATTCAGGATGGATAAGCTTCTCCAGCAGTGGCATTTCTGGTATTTCTGTGTTTATACAGAGAGTAGTTTCAGTCCATGTGATTCAATGGAGAAGAACACAAAGGCTGTGTTTTTTTTTCCCACAGTGAAATGTGAGTGTTAGGTACCTAAAGGCAGACTATGAAGAAAGAAACAACACATTTATCTTAATGACACAATCTTTTTTCCTGGTACGTTGTTAAACTATGAGACTGGTGCACCTTCAAGCAATTCAATACAGTGGCACTTTGAAGGAGTCTTTAATGAGACAGTTGGTGAAGATTTACCCTGCTAACAGTTGCTCAGTCATTTTGAATGTTGCTTGCATTACTGCATGTTTTGTGCAATGGTATGCAGCTCTGGGCTACTGACCAGACAGAAAAAGAGAAGCAAATTTGCTGGAGGTACATGCGAATGCTCCTTGAAGTCACTGTTTTCAGAACCTGAAAGTCTATGTCTACCATGTGCTTAATACTTAAATATGTATCTAAGTCGATAGTGACCTTTTAAAAAGTTGCAGCTTCATGAAGATGTTCACTCAAATTACTTAGAAATGCAAGGTGTTTCTTGAATTCTAATGAGGTGCCTGTAGGAATCTTCAAATACTGTATCAATTTTAAATAAATTATTTGTCTAAAAATTAACTCTCATATGTTTAAAGATACCAATCATGTGTCAGTGTACAAATATTTTGCAGGTTTTGCTGGATATCAGTGAAGAATTTCCTCTCCTATCCAATCTAAACCTTCCTTGCCACAACTTGAGGCCATTTCATCTCATCCTATTACTTGTTACTAGGGCGATGAGACCGACACCCACTTTTCTCCAACCTTGTTTCAGCTAGTTGCAGAGACCTGAAAGATCTCCCCTCAGCCTCCTTTTCTCCAGACTAAACAATTCCAGTTCCCTCAGCCTCTCCTAAGATCTGTTCTCAGGAACCTTTAAAACTTCCTTGCCCTTTTTTGGACTCACGCCAGCGTCAAAATTACATTCTTNGTTGAGCTTTTCATCAACCAAGACTCCCAGGTCCTTTTTCTCATGGCTGCTCTCCAGCCATTCACCACTCAGCCTGGATTTGTGCTTGGGATTGTGCCAACCCAGCTGCAGGACCTTACACTTGGCCTTGTAGAATTTCATGAGGTTGTCCTGGGATCACCTCTCCAGCCTGTCCAGGTCCCTCTGGATGCCATCCCTGCCCTCTAGCAAGTTGACTGTGCCACACAGCTTGGTGTCATCTGCAAACTTGCTGAGGGTGCACTCAATTCCTCTGTCCATATCACTGACAAAGGTGTTCAACAGAACTAGTCTCAGCACAGACCCCTGAGTGATGCCACTTGTCACAACATTTCTCTTGTCCCACTTGTTACACTGTTCCTGACACAGGGCAGGATGCTGTTGGCCTTCTTGGCCACCTGAGCATGCTGCTGGCTCATGTCAACTATCACCAATCCTTTTCTTACAGTCAGCTTTCAGTCACTCTACCCCAAGCCTGTTTCGCTGCACGAGGTTCTTGTGACACAAGTGCAGGACCTGGTACTTGGCCTCCTTGAATCTTGTGCAGCTGGCCTCAGCCCATCTATTCAACTTGTCCAGATCCCCCTACAGAGCCTTCCTATCCTCAAGCAGATCAACACTCCCACACAAATGGGTATCATCTGCTGAGTTACTGACAGTGTATTCAGTCACCTCTCCCAGATAATTGATAAAGATATTAAGAACTGGCCCCAATACTAAGCCCTGTGGAACATTTCTTGTAACCAACCATCAATTGATTTTAACTGCATTCACTACCACTCTTCAGTCCTCACTGTCCATCCGTCCAGTTTTCACATGAAGGTCTGTAGTTTCTCTTTTGTCTTAATTTAAATAAATGCATCACACCGATACAAGGGAGTGTGTGTGTGGTGTGTCTGTGTGGTGGTATAAGAAACAGTGAATAAAGGAGGAAGGAAGAAAGAGGGGAAAGGCTCAAAAGGTATTCACTCTTAAAAATTCTCTGTCTTTAGTATTCTCTCAGTTAAACATTCCTATGCAATTCTTCTTCAAGGTATAAACAGTCCCGTTTCTGTTCAGGGCTGCTATAGTTTAAACTGAAGTGGGTAAACACACAGGGCTCATGCTGCTGATATGTTTCATGAATTTTTAAATAATTTTTATTCCAGATCTGTTTCTGCAGAAAAAAAACCCAAAAAACAAAAATCAAAAACAAACCCAAAAGAAAACCCCAAGGAAAAAAAAACCCAACAAAACAAACAAAAAAAGAATCGGATATAACATCTATCAAGTCTAAATTGTCCTTACCACATAGATGCTGTAAACTGAAATGTATTTAAAGGTCATGTGACTCTGACATGGATCAACAATAATCCTTTTGACTAGTTTTATGCCAATTCATAGTGTAATTCTATTTGCACTAAAAAGTCTTCTTGACTCACAACGGAGTGCAATACAGAAAGTAAAACAAGGATTAGAACAACCCCAGCTCCCTCAGTAGCTCCTCAAAGGGCTTGTGCTCCAGCCCCCTCACCAGCTTTGTGCCCTGCTCTGGACACATTCAAGCACCGCAACATCTTTCTTAAATTGAGGGGCCCAGAACTGGACACAGTAGATAAGATGTGGCCTAACCAGTGCTGAATACAGGGGCAGAAGGACTTCCCTGGTCCTGCTGGCCACACTATTCCTGATACAGACCAAGATGCCATTGGCCTTTTTTCATCTTTCCTCAGGAGGTGTAAAGCTTGTTTTCTAAAAATTACTCTCGTGTGTCCTTCTTTATTGCAAAGTGTGCAGCATTTAGGATATTTTCAGGGTCTTTTTCTGTCTTGTTTTGGGGTGGGGAGAGATGAGACATACAGCATTATCTCAGTCTAAGATTGACTTTAAATCTTTGTATCACTTTGATGTGCACTGTGAGAAACAAATCAAGCTGAATCGCAGATAAGTGTAATTTGACCTCATCTAGATGTCTGCAGTGCTTTGCTTCCCAAGGATTCTAATGCTGACAGTTAAAATACACAAATTATTTCAGTGACAAAAGAGAAGAAAGACATAAATTCTTATCATTAAATGATAATAGGATCATTTATGAAGATAAGGCTTTGTTATTAGTATTGAACTAACATAAAATGAAACCACCATACATGGTTGTAGAACATAGATCATGGAGGAAATTATTTATGAGAATATGTCTGCTTCCTTTATTCTCTTCTGAAGGTATTGTTGAAGAGAGTGTTCTAGACAAACAAGCTATAAATCTTACAAGAAATGGAGTTGCCCTTGCTCCTTTATTAGATGGTTATCAACAAAAAGCTATTACATCAGTAAATAACATTTGATTTTCCCCTGAGTTAAGATGAACAGCTTCCATAAGATGTCCTCTAAAATATTATTTATCTCATCTTAAGTAAGTTGATTAAACTTAGAACAAATTGGCAGCGAAAGTTTTGTTGTTCCAATGTGTCGGTAGGAAACACAAATATTTGTCAGCGTGGAAGCCAAGGTAGCTGATAACATGAAGAATTATTTCTGTATTGTTTATCATGTCATTCTGCATAAGATTTTTATTTAATGGAGAGACAGATAAAGGAAATGTGACACCAAGCCAATTAAGAGAAACAGAGAGAAAGGATAAACCTTGAAAAAAAGAGACACGGGAATGCATTATATACTTCTATGTCCACTCCCTGGTGTAAAATGACCTTGCTCAAAATCATGACTTTCATCAGATTAATAAACCCCTAGATAGGACCTTGGAAAGTAATGCATTTCATTTGTTTAGTTTCTTCACCTGCTACAAGGTTGCCAGCTTTGATAATCATTAATTGGTGGGAAGGTCTTCCTAATGCTCCCTGAAAACCAGCTGTGGTAGCAGCCTCATGAGATCCCTGTTCTCTGTCAATCCTGTCTGCTTTTAGTGTCCTTGTTTGTAAGGAAAGATCTAGTCTACTGCCTTGAATAACTGTTGAGTTAAATATTAAGGGTAGAATTAAATAAAACAGTAGAAATAAATATCAGAGTTGTGATGGTTTGGGAGTTACCTGCCCCTCCCTACTTTGTAAAATGACCCAGACTAGAACTCAGCTGGCTGGAAGTTAAGAAATGAAGCTTTATTTACAGCTTAGCACAATATACAAGCAGATATATACACTATATACAGGAATATTTACAGAAACATGCAAGTTAAAGGTAATACAGAAACACAACACCCCTCCCAGAAATCAGAGAGCCCAGGAGGGACTTCCAACCACCCTTCCACCTTCTCCCCACCCCTACACTTTACCCCAAGGTTTGCCTTACAC
>WBNM01035516.1:0-13235 GCA_013399055.1 Ramphastos sulfuratus | reverse complement strand
TATCTATATCTATATCTATATCTATATCTATACCTATATCAATATATATCTATCTATATCTATATATCTATCTATATCTATATATCTATATCTATCTCTATATCTATATCTATATGTATAAAATTGAGCATCTTTATACTGAAACTGCCCAGAAATGTCATGTACAAGGAAAGGGAAAATCCTCATTTCTTACCCTGTGTCCCTTGAGACCTGGGAGACCAGGAGCACCAGGAAAGCCTCGAGGCCCCTAAGTAGGAAAAAGGGAAAATAAAACCAACCAAGCAAATCAAATCTTTATTTCTGACCAGAGGCACTCAAAAAAATGTGCAAACATGGCATTTTGGAACATGGCTTAGTGAGAATGGTGGTGTTGGATTGATGGTTGGACTTGATGATCTCAAAGGTCTTTTCCAACCTTCATGATTCCAGGATTCTATGATTCTGGTGCTAATGGGGAAGAGGGCAGCAGCACCATCTGAAGGAGGCCAACAAGGAGGATGGAGAGAGACTGTTTACAAAGGCCTCTGTGTGTGTGTGTGCAGCTGCAGTACTTCCTTCCTGCATTAGAAAGTGTTCTGCAGGCTTATTTGATTGAGCAAAACAGCTTGATCTGAACAAAACACTACTCCGTGGACCACGTTTGTCTCAAGCAGCTTACAAAACACTGTCCTTGGGCCATAAAACTTGGGAGGAAAACTTAGGAAACCACACTGCCTTGTTAAAAAAAATAATAATTTCTCTGTCCAAAAGATCATATCTCCAGTTGCTAACAGAACTGTCAACCAAGAACTGGACACTTAAAAAGAAAAGGAGGCATCACAGAATCACACAGAATTAACCAGGTTGGAAAAGACCTCTGAGATCATGTCCAACCTATCACCTAACCCTTCTAATTAACTAAACCATGGCACTCAGTGCCTCATCCAGTCTCCTTTTAAACACCTCCAGGGATGGAGACTCCACCACCTCTTAGGAGATGATTTTTATCAGATGGCTTTAGTTCTGGCATTTACCTGTCCTCTTTTCAGGCACACTACAGCTCCCTTCCAGGTGAGACGCGCACCCATGAAATGACTCTCAGGGTTAACTCAAGGACTTTTTGAATCACCTGCTTGGTTCTGAGCTATGGCATCAATCTGGATCATTAGAGTGAGCTGCTGCAAGTACTTCCACAATCAAATGGCAGAGCTTTGCACTCATGATTAAAAGGGACAGGGATGACACAGGTATGATTAAATAACCATGCTCTTACTGGAGATCCTGGAAATCCAGGCTCACCGGATTGTCCTGGTCTACCAGGTTCACCCTAAGGAAAGAGAAAAAAAATCAAACACATGAAAACAGCAAATGTCAAAATGAACTTCTCTCCCCATTGAAACAAGTGAGGACATTCACATCAATATTACCTCTCTTCTCTTTCCTGTAACAATTTCAGTGACATAAATCAACTACACACACGATTACCAATGTGGATTACACACATTGACTTAAAAAAAAACAAGAGAGAGACTGAAGACCCAGTCCAAAATGCATCCCAGCATCACAAGATGGTGCTGCAACATAGTTTTACTGTGAATTGATGAGGCAACCTTTTGTCATCCTCATGCAGAGGGTCAAATTACTTCAATTTGCTGCAGGAACAGCAATCCCAACCTGCCTCCATTGTAGCTTGTTAGTGGTTTGCAATTTTATTCTAGGTCAGTGACTGTTTTCCCCTGAGATACAACAGAAAATACAGGAGAACCAAAAAAAAAAGCATATTTTTGAAGATTATTCACAGTCCTCCAGCACCCCAACCAAATGCTTCTTCACATGCATCCATCAGTTCAAATGCATCCAGGACTCTGGGCTGCAGGAATATGCAAGACTTGAGAAAAGGAATTCCTGGACAGAGAGAAGGTAGAGTGCTTCCTAAATGCAATCAAAGACCCCTATAGATACCCTGGAACTGGAGGAAGTTCTTAGACCAGTGTCAAGGTTCAGCTTTGCTGCACTTTGCTGCAGCTCTGGGCTGCAGGAATATTCAAGACTTGAGAAAAGGAATTCCTGGACAGAGAGAAGGTAGAGTGCTTCCTAAATGCAATCAAAGACCCCTATAGATACCCTGGAACTGGAGGAAGTTCTTAGACCAGTGTCAAGGTTCAGCTTTGCTGCACAGAGTGTTAAACTGTTTCCTGTCACTTTTGGTATACAGCAATACCCAGCACCTTCAATTATCACCTCCTTTCCAAGGTAGAAATTACAATTCAGATGCCTTTAGTGTGCTTTGCAAGAAAAGAAGACACAACTTAGGCTATTGTATGCAGTAGTCTATANTATAGGTATAGGTATAGATATAGATATAGATAGATATCGATGTAGATAGAGGTATATAGATATAGATATAGATATAGATATAGATAGAGATATAGATATAGATATAGATAGGCATAGATATAGATAGGCCTATATATATATAGCCTGTATATATATATATATATATATACACACACACCCCCCTATGTAAGATGTGCAATACACACATCTCACAGACATGTGTCCACACATGGACAGAATAATAAAATCAGTTATGAATATCACATATTATTAAAATAAGTTCTGAATATAATGTATTTTTAAGAAGTTTAAAAACTTAAATGCTAAAAATGTCATTGTCCAGACCCAGGTGAATGTTATCACTTAGTCCTTTTCACTGATCATGCAATCCCATAGACAGGAAATACCTCCAAATGTCCCCTCCTAGTATTTTGTTTGATTTCAAGCAAGGCTCCTGTGGCTGAGGCAAGAAATAATAAATAACCAGTGCTTGAATCTTAGGTATGATGAGTAACATGTAAAGAAAAGAGGGGTTTGAAAAGAGTGGCTAAGAGTTAGAGCTGAGACAAAAAATAATAAAGAATCAGTGCTTAAATCTTAGGTATGATGGTAACATGTAAAGAAAAGAGAAGAGGGGTTTGAACAGGGTGGCTAAGAGTTACAGATGAGACAAGAAATAATAATCAGTGCTTGAATCTTAGGTATGATGAGTAACATGTAAAGAAAAGAGAAGAGGGGTTTGAAAAGGGTGGCTAAGAGTTACATCTGAGACACTGCACTTAATGAGGAGTGTGATTAAAAAGCACAGAGATAAAAGGAGTTACAACAGGCACATCTGCTGGTTAGTCACTGTCTGGAAGATGCCAACATTTGTTTTATTAAAAATAAAACAAGATACATAGAATAACAAACTCACATCTTCACCAGGTTTGCCTGGAGGTCCCTCTGGTCCACGAGATCCGACTGGACCCTAAGAAACAAATGTTGAGAGGACAATTTAGCCATCACTAAAATATCTATTTGCTCCACTTTGAAATCTGTTTCTTATAAAAACAGATGCAGAAAAAGGATGATTTTATGTCTAAGGATATTTGCTTAATTTTGTAGTGCTCTTTCTAACCATCCTGCCCCTAGGAAATCTTAAAATAAAAAAAAAAAAAAGGAAAACACCAAGATGGATATTTTAAGAGATAAAAATAACAGTGTTGCTGATCCTCCAAATCCCTTTTGCTTTGGAATCATTGCATCACCTCCAAGAAAATAAACATTCTCTCAACCTCTGTGTAAGTTACACTACAAGATGTGGCTTTACAGCACTTCACCAGCCTCAGGTCTGTGCTGGAAAGGTAACAACTGGTTTTTACAACGGACATTATTGTGCATGTTCGAGACAATTTAAATCCACCACTTCAGGCCAACATGCTTTGAACACAACTCTTGCCTACAGTTAATTAATAACCTCAGCTGAGACAACATGAAAAAGAAATCTGTTCTGAAGTAAAGGGTGTGTGCAATCTTCTTGTAGAAATGTTTCTATTTATCAGTCTTACCATAGGTCCTGGGTCCCCGGGTTCACCAGGTGGGCCTGTAGGACCAGCACCGCCCTAAAATGAACCAAAGATTACCCAAATGACAGATTTCAAAGAGTGAAAAGAATATAGATAGATAGATAGATAGATAGATAGATAGATAGATAGATAGATAGATAGATAGAAATGAAAAAAAAAATTAAAAATCCATGACCAGGAAACTCACAGCCCATGGGACAGTCTGGATTCTAATTCAGAACTAGCACAAAAGGAGTGAAAGGTACTGAGGTCCCCCAGTGGAGACTTAACACCGTGCCAAGCCTGACGCCAGAGCAGGCACCATTTTAGGTGACATGGGTTGGGTTAAATCTTTGTTTCAAGGTCCAGTGTTGTGTGCTTTTTCAGTTGATTTCTTTGTAATGGAGCACATCCAGGGCAGAGCTCAAGAGCTGCACACCTAGGTTCACCTCTAGAGGAAGATGCATTCATCCACGCACGCACAACGCACAACATTGCACACGCAAATCAGCCACTGTGTGCTCTGGCTTAGCTTCAGTCTCCTCAGGTGAAGGGCTTACCTGTTTGCCTTGGAGACCTTGAGGACCTCTTGGACCCACTGGACCCTAGCAACAACATACTTGGTTACACACTGGAAAATACCCTTCCCCAGAGAGCAAAATGACCTGATAGTCATCTCCAAGATGGCCAAACCCTCTGAAAGGCTTTTACTCAGGAAATTGATGTTATGAAATACAGAAGTAGATAGAAAGGAAATCCTCAAACTCAAAAAGCCACAGGAGTGTAAAGTCATTAGCAGCTGAAAATGAGGACTTCCTTGCTTGCTGGAAGCTCACAGCCTTTGGAATCAGTTGGAATAACTGGGATGCCTGCATAGCTCCACTGTAGAAAAAAAATGCAGTAACAGTAAAGAGTTGTTGGGGGAAGAATCTTCCCTTGAAGGGAATCTCACCACTCAGCTTAATCTCACTATGGAATCAATGACAAAATAAATTCAGGCTGCTGTTCCCAGCCATGAGCAGCAACAAGCTGCAATGGAGGACATATTTTCGTGACTCATACAAACCACTAAACAGCTTCCAAATGGCTGTGGTTTGCTGCAGAAAATTCAGGTTTCCCTTTAAAAAGCTCCATGAGATTTTTCAGGAAAAAATCCTTGTCCTTCGTGGTAGCTTACATCATGAAGTCAGGATAATCTTGTCTGGAAGTAATTCTCTAGCTTATAACAATACAAAAATCTCTACAGCAGACAAAAACTTGCATTTTTGACAGGGGTTCAAGATTTCCTTCACACACAATTCATTAACTTTGACTAATTTTTACAAAGCAAATGCTGAGGAGTTACTGATAAGCCATTTAAAGATCCTGACCAACATGAAAACAAAAAGCAGTGGCTTAGCTGAGTGACTGTCAGCCATCCAGTTCACAAGGGGGGCAAAAAAAAAGAAAGGATTATCACAGAACATGATGAATGAATTCTCCTTTGGGTTTTCACATGTGCACTCCACTTCCACCCTCTTCTCCAGCACAGAGCTAATGTGGTCTTACCACTGCACCAGGCATCAGTCCCATCTGACTGCCAAGGCCAGATTTCTCATCCAGTCCTGCCATCTGAGCTGCAAAGGGCTGAAAAAAAAAAATCAGATGGGTGATTTGGGTCATTTTGGCAGCTCATAAAGCAAAAATCTATGCAAACAAAGCTTCCTGGCTTTGCGGCACTAAGAGCCAAATTCTTGTTTTAATCATTACAATAAAAGTTGCCTTTCCTGTGAATTTGAGGCAGTTTAAGGCTTCAGACATCAGACACCAGTGGAATGCATCACATTGGCTGCTTACTGCCCCCATTTGAATACTGAACAAAAAGAGAAAATTACCTAACATGAGGGAAAGCCTCCCCTGAGGTAAATTACCTTTCCTTCACCACCTTCGAATTTAAATCATGGCTTAACTTCACCCCCAATATCCTTCCATGTCCCCTAAGCCTTTCTGTTGTTTTCACTTAGTGTGCTTCAAGGTCAGAAATACCTAAGTGGAAATGTAGCTGACTTTATAATTTGAAATTAGAAAGGTTTTAAGGGTGTTGCCCATATCCAGCAGAGCCAAAAGTCACTGCTGTTTGTGCCAGTTAGCTGGAGCAGGGAGATGTTCAAGTGCCCTCCTTGTTTTGCAAACACAGAGCTGGAATCAACAGTTTCATTTTGCTTCCTCCAGAGCCAGATCCTCGCTCATGGCAAGGCCCAAGAGTTTATGATGGCTGAAAAGGAGCAATGGCACAAATATGCATTCAGAGGCTTCTAAAATTGACAGTTTGTTCCACACTGAATTGCTTCTCAAAACANAATCATAGGATCAGTCAGGGTTGGAAGGGACCACAAGGATCATCTAGTTCCAACCCCCCTGCCATGGGCAGGGACACCCTACCCTAGATCAGGCTAGCTAGAGCCTCATCCAGCCTGGCCTTAAACAGCTCCAGGGATGGGATTTGCAAGGTTCAGGACTCTTTGGAAAGGTGCTGAAGTCAATAAATGCTGCCCAGACTTGCACCCTGTTGGCCTAACATGAGCATTTCAGCTTATTGCCAGAGTAACTCTACTGTGTGCAGTCACCTTGCANCAGAACATGATGAATGAATTCTCCTTTGGGTTTTCACATGTGCACTCCACTTCCACCCTCTTCTCCAGCACAGAGCTAATGTGGTCTTACCACTGCACCAGGCATCAGTCCCATCTGACTGCCAAGGCCAGATTTCTCATCCAGTCCTGCCATCTGAGCTGCAAAGGGCTGAAAAAAAAAAATCAGATGGGTGATTTGGGTCATTTTGGCAGCTCATAAAGCAAAAATCTATGCAAACAAAGCTTCCTGGCTTTGCGGCACTAAGAGCCAAATTCTTGTTTTAATCATTACAATAAAAGTTGCCTTTCCTGTGAATTTGAGGCAGTTTAAGGCTTCAGACATCAGACACCAGTGGAATGCATCACATTGGCTGCTTACTGCCCCCATTTGAATACTGAACAAAAAGAGAAAATTACCTAACATGAGGGAAAGCCTCCCCTGAGGTAAATTACCTTTCCTTCACCACCTTCGAATTTAAATCATGGCTTAACTTCACCCCCAATATCCTTCCATGTCCCCTAAGCCTTTCTGTTGTTTTCACTTAGTGTGCTTCAAGGTCAGAAATACCTAAGTGGAAATGTAGCTGACTTTATAATTTGAAATTAGAAAGGTTTTAAGGGTGTTGCCCATATCCAGCAGAGCCAAAAGTCACTGCTGTTTGTGCCAGTTAGCTGGAGCAGGGAGATGTTCAAGTGCCCTCCTTGTTTTGCAAACACAGAGCTGGAATCAACAGTTTCATTTTGCTTCCTCCAGAGCCAGATCCTCGCTCATGGCAAGGCCCAAGAGTTTATGATGGCTGAAAAGGAGCAATGGCACAAATATGCATTCAGAGGCTTCTAAAATTGACAGTTTGTTCCACACTGAATTGGTTCTCAAAACATATTTTCCACAAGGCTGGAGACTGCCTAATTTCAGTGACAGGAATACAAACAAAGAAAAGCCTTAGATTTCTGGCCACACCTATTCTTTCATATTTTCTGAGGAAATCTCTGGAGGATAGTGGTCCAACACTCATCCTGGTGCCCCTGTGATTCTAAGGGATTCCTCTGGGCTGCAGATATTCACTTGGGCTGAATTTAGANCTGTGTGTAGTAACCTTGCAGGAACAATGGAGAGAGAAATCAAGAGATTATCTTGAAACAGCAATGGATGTGTAACTGAATACACCTGAGCAACTCAAGTATGCATGTCACTATCATAATTAGTGTTCCATTGAATTGAGGGTGGGGAGGGAAGAAAAATAAGTCTTGCAGAACACCTTGTCTGTATCTCTGGCTGCTTAGCACTGCTTTTCACACACAGTTTCTTGCCTCATCTTCTCAGTGTTGGTCTGAGCAATTCCAGCCAGATGTACATTTAACCATATTCCAATTAGTTATTATATTATTATATAACTAATTATAATAACTGTTATTATCCATCTCACTTTTTCTTTGCTCTCTTCTTTATTTGGTACACCAGCTTATAGAATCATAGAATGGTAAGGTTGGAAGGAGACCTCAAGGATCATCTAGTTCCAACCTCCTGCCATAGGCAGGGACACCTCCCACTAGCACGGCTCACTCAAGGCCTCGTCCAGCCTGGCCTTGAACACCTCCAGGGAGGGAGCAGCCACAACCTGCCTGGGCAACCTGTGCCAGTGCCTCACCAGCTTCCCTGCACTACTGCCCAGATTCTTTGGGTTTAAGTGAGGTGGAACTAACAGAACCCTTGTGAAGGGTTTAGATTTGGGCACACTGCCTTAACCCACTGTGGAAGTTGTGTGCCTTCCAAGGATGCTCACATGCAACTTGCCTCACGTTTTAGAGATTCATTCAGTTCTCATTCAGCAGAACTTGCACTGCCATTAGCTGCTGTCCCTCATGGCTGGGGAAGTGTGAGGTGGAATGTCCCACGCTCAGCAAAGCAAAGAGAAGTTGCCCTTTGCCCCGTGTGGACGTGGCCCAACGCTGACTCCGTGTTCTGCTAGAGGCAGTGGAAAACTTACCCTGCTCAGTCCATCTGGTCCTGTGTGGGTAGGATGCCCTGGAGGACCAGGGTCACCAGGCTGCCCAGGGATGCCAGGTTCACCATCAATACCTTGAGGACCACGAGGACCCTAGAAAGAAAATGAGACATGGACACAGTGTGCAAGGGGATTGGTTAAAGGCATGGGGACTGGCAAACAACTGCCTCGCTTGTGAGGCCTGCGTTAGGGACTGGGAGGGGTCCTGTTTGGCTCCATTTTGGGGCACTTGGGGTCTATTTTGGGGCATTTGGGGGGCATTTTGGAGCATTTTGGGTCAATTTGAGTCCATTTTGGGTCATTTTGGGTCAAATTGAGTCCATTTTGGGTCATTTTGGGTCCATTTTTGGTCACTTGGGGTCTATTTTGGGTGCATTTTAGGTCCATTTTGGAGCATTTTGGACCAATTCGAGTCCATTTTGGGTCATTTTGGGTCCATTTTGGGTCAGTTTGAGTCCATTTTGGGTCTTTTTGTGTCATTTTGGGTCCATTTGCATCCATTTTTATTCCATTTTGGGTAATTTGGAGTCATTTTGGGCCAATTTGAGTCCATTTTGGGTAATTTTGGGTCCATTTTTGGCCACTTGGGGTGTATTTTGGGTGCATTTTATGTCTATTTTGGGGCATTTGGGGGGCATTCTGGAGCATTTTGTGTCAATTTGACTCCATTTGGGGTCATTTTGGGTCTTTTTGTGTCATTTGGGGTCCATTTTGGGTCCATTTGCATCCATTTTTACTCCATTTAGGGGCATTTTGAGTCATTTTGGGTCAATTTGACTCCATTTTGGGTCATTTTGGGTCCACTTTGGGTCTTTTTGGGTCCATTTTGGGTCAACTTGTGTCCATTTTTAGTCCGTTTTGGGGCATTTGGGGGCATTTTTGGTAATTTTAGGCCCATTTTGAGACCTTTTGGGTCATTTGGGATCCTTTTGGATCCATTTTGGGTCAATTTGGGTCAAATTTTGGTCCATTTTGGGTCCTTTTGTGTCTTTTGGGGTCCATTTTGGGTTCCTTTTGGGTCATTTTGGGTCCATTTGGGTCATTTGGGGTCCATTTGAGTCAATTTTGGGTTTTTTTGGGGGGCATTTTGGGTCCATTTGGGTCACTTGGGGTCCATTTGAGTTCATTTTGGGGCATTTGGGGTCAATTTGGGCCCGCTTGTGCTCAATCTGTATTCCTGCAAAAAATCAGCATCTCTCAAGACCTGTTGCTACCTTCAGATCAGAAGCACCAGCTAAAATTAGTCACAAATCCAACACAAATCCAAGCAAATCCAAGCAAACTGCAGTAATTCCTCTCATTCCATACTAGAGTGTATTATTCCTGAAAAAAAAAAACCTGTTTGGCTTTGTACACAATACAGAATAGCACTAATTTCCTTCTGAACTACATGTGGCTCAGATCAGTGTAGATACATGTTTTAGAAACCTCTGCAAGGCTGGATTTTAACAGCCTCCTGACACTGTGACTGGTTTAGGCAGCTCATACTATTGCTGAATTCTCAACACAGCTACAATGCCAAAAACAAAGAGGAACTCCTTTGGTGTTGATGCCATCTCCAGCTAACATTTGCAGGATAGATTAGGAGGCCATCCCATTGCTCCCAGTTTGATCACCCACTTTTGATTCCTAAACTGCATCCATCTTACCTTGGGTCAGAACCAAACTAAATGCAGCAGCAGTTAATAAAACATTAGTAGAAGAAAATCAATAGCACCAGGGCCAATAAAGATCTAATTCAATCATAAATACAGGCTTGGAAGTGCTTGTCACTGCTGCTNACAACTTCCTCCTAACATCCAGTCTAAATCTCTCCTCTGCCAGTTCAAACCCATTGCCCCTTGTCCTGTCATTACAAGACCTTGTCAATAGTCCCTCCCCACCCTTCCTGTAGCCCCCTTCAGATACTGGAAGGCTACTCTAAGGTCTCCTGGCAGCCTTCTCTTCTCCAGGCTGCAGAGCCCCAACTCTCTCAGCCTGTCCTCATAGCAGAGCTGCTGCAGCCCTTTGAGCATCTTTGTGGCCTCCTCTGGACCCACTCCAACAATTTCATGCCCTTCCTGTGCTGGGGGCTCCAGAACTGCACACAGGACTCCAGATGTTATACTGTACAAGGAACTCTTCTGTTTTAAGGATCCTTAGGCAGAAAACTTTGGAAGCCAGGCTCAGTGAGTCATCTTCACAAACACAACTATAACCAGACAGCTTGCCTGTATTTCCACAAAATGAAGACTCTGCTTTCTTGCAGTATGAGACACGTTGCAGTGGAATTGATGTCTGAACCAGCATGGTTTGAAGTTGTATGGCTTGAACCAGCATGGCTTGAAATAGCATGGTGGGAAACAGCATGGTGGGAAATAGTATGGTTCACATATTAAAGGAAATGCATTCCCTTGGGAAAAGGTTACACAAGGATAGCACTGGCAGTAGGATTCCTGGAATAATTATCTTAATCCTTCATCTGGCTTTATGTTCTGAAACTCCTAGAAGCCAGGCAATTAGGAAGTGGGGGAGAGGGGGGGAATCTTCTTCTTATCAGACATACATGTACATCCTCACACCCCCACTGGCAGAGTAAGTTGTGAACGGATGGTATTTGGAAATCAAGAAGATCTGTGCATGTTGGATGGAAGCAGAATGTTCATGGAATCATGGAATCACAGTATCACCTTGGAATCATGGAATCATGGAATCACCTGTACTAGTGGGAGGTGTCCCTGCCTATGGCAGGGGGTTGGAGCTAGATGATCCTTGATGTCCCTTCCAACCTTACCATTCTATGATTCTAAGAATCAACCAGGTTGGAAGAGACCTCCAAGATCCTCCAGTCCCTAGCACCCAGCCCTATCTAATCTACTAGACCATGGCACTAAATGCCCCATCCAGGCTTTTCTTGAACACCTCCAGGGATGGGGACTCCACCACCTCCCTGGGCAGCCCATTCCAATGCCAATCAATCTCTCTGTGAAGAACTTCCTCCTAATATCCAGCCTAAACCTGCCCTGGCACAACTTGACACTGTGTGCCCTGGTTCTGTTGCTGGTTGCCTGGGAGAAGAGACCAACCTCACCTGGCTACAACCTCCTTTCAAGTAGTTGTAGACAGCAATGAGGTCCCCCCTGAGCCTCCTCTTCTCCAGGCTGAACAACCCCAGCTCCCTCAGCCTCTCCTCAGAGGGCTGTGCTTCAGGCCTCTTGTTCTAGCAAAAACCTCTCTTATTTGATATTTTTATTATAAACAGAAATACATACTGCCAAATCTAAAAGCCCAAACTGTCCAAAGAAGGAAGAGAATTAGTTATCTTTTTTTTTTCCTGTTCTCCAAATAGAAAAAAAACAAAGCCAAGCATAAGAGAAAACGAAAGGCTGCCCATGAAGAATTGAGCAAACTTCAGCCTACAGATTTTTAACAGCCAAACTAAGATATCTTAACAAAATCTGATCTAGAAAAAGGTCCTCCCCCTGCCCCCAACCTTTTCAGAGAATTATCTACTTTTTAGTCACCCTAAAATCAACCTGCAACCCTCCATCTCAAAACACCACTAAGTCCCCAAATTGCATGTTTATATTTGTAGGTGGCAACTAACCAGTGGTGTATCACCAACGTTTTGGAGTATAAAAACTTGATTATACTTATTTATTTTACATTTATTAAAATAATTTATTTATATTATTATGCAATGGGTCTAAACTGGCAGAGGGGAGATTTAGACTGGATGTTAGGAGGAAGTTGTTTGCAGTGAGGGTGGTGAGACACTGGCACAGGTTGCCCAGGGAGGTTGTGGCTGCTCCCTCCCTGGAGGTGTTTAAGGCCAGGTTGGATGAGGCCTTGAGTGACCTGTGCTAGTGGGAGATGTCCCTGCCTATGGCAGGAGGTTGGAACTAGATGATCCTTGAGGTCCCTTCCAACCTTACTATTCTATGATTCTATATTTATACATATACATAAATATATATATTATTTATATTATTCTTTCTTTATTTATTTTATATTATTTATAGATATCTTTTAAAAGCCCTTTAAGTTTCTCTCAGCAGCTCAAGATCAGTAAGGTTAAATGAGTAACAAAGGCTTTAACTTCTGAGAGAGGCCACGAGGTGGCACCACTTAAACACACAAAGCACCGCATCTGAGACCATTGCTGCTGCTGCTGCTGCTGCTGCTGCTGCTGCTGCTGCTGCTGCTGCTGCTGCTGCTGCTGCTGCTGCTTGGGGAACTACAGGTTCAGTGTGTAATGGAGCAGCTGGAAATGTAGATGATGGTGAGAACACTCTCAAACTGCTACCTGTTTTAACTGCTACTACAGCTACAGTCGAATTGCGATAAGGAACAGGTTGCCCAGGGAGGTTGTGGCTGCTCCCTCCCTGGAGGTGTTCAAGGCCAGGTTGGAGGAGGCCTTGAGTGAGCTGTACTAGTGGGAGGTGTCCCTGCCTATGGCAGGGGGTTGGAACTGGATGATCCTTGAGGTCCCTTCCAACCTTATCATTCTATGATTCTATGACAATCCACATGGAAACTAAAGGTGTCCATGGGGATGGAGTGGGCAGGGAGGTGGATTGAGAACTGGCTGAACGGCAGAGCTCAGAGGTTGTGATCAACAGTGCAGGTCTGTCTAGTGTTCTCCATGGGTCAGTACTGGGTCCAGCCTTGTTCAGCATACCTAGCAATGATCTGGCTGAAGGAACAGAGTGGATCCTGGTGGTACAAAACTGGGAGGGGAGGAGTGGCTGCGTGCCAGTTTGAGGCTAATTGGA
>WBNM01035515.1:0-21109 GCA_013399055.1 Ramphastos sulfuratus | reverse complement strand
GCCTCCTCTGGACTTACTCCATCTGATCCACATCTTTCCTGTATTGAGGGCTCCAGAGCTGGATGCAGCACTGCAGGTGAGGTCTCAGCAGATCAGTATAAAGTGGCTAGCCAGTTCCAGAGCAACTCGTTGGCATATACTGACTTATGCTTGGAGACTGAACCATTCATGGCATTGCTGTGGTTCTTCATGAGCTGTACAACAATTCTGAATTCCACACTTTTGTAACTACCTGTTTTGAGATGATAGGCGTGGAAACATAAACCTATTGATTGTTACCAAAGTGTTTTCTCAACTTGAAGGAGGATGCTTATCATCCAGGTGATGACTAACACAGCTAAGAAAGAGATGGTGACTTCTCAGCTCAGAGCAGATACAAACATCTGTTGGACTGTTCAAGCAAGTTTATACATTTTTTAAAGGGTCACTTTCCAAAAGCATCTTTCTCACTTCACAGATAATGTTCCTTTTTTTTTTCTCCTGTCAAGAGGTCTGCTGTAATCTTGGCTTACGTTTGAGTTTTTTTGTTTGCAGGTTGTTGGTTTTTGTTTTTTTTTTTTATTTGTTCTTTTAGGATCCTGAAGTGATGTTTCCATCTTCAGATCAAACATAATTATATCTTATTGTATGGGCTTGGGGTTTGTTTAAGGCCATTTTGCATCTGCATAGCCAATTTCATGGAAGTGAACAACAGAGATGGTAAAGGGACCAAGCTAAGTTATATTAAGGATGGTTCTGTATTTTAGGCTATAAAATTCCTATGACACTTTAGGAACAAGCTGGAATTTGGTCCCAAAAGCTGATTGGTCCTCAAAAAATGGCTTTGACAGAGTTGTATCAGCTGCACGATGTGAGATGCTTCCTTTTAGCAAACTAAGCATGGTAAGGTTGGAAGGGACCTCAAAGATCATCCAGTTCCAACCCCCTGCCATAGGCTTCTCACCTGCGAGCAAGGAACTGATGTTTCACTCCTTCCAAGGGGAGGAACAGTCTGCCTCTCCTCCTTCAATAAGCATGGATGGAGACTAAATTCTGTTGAAGCAGGTAGCATGGACAAGGTATGAAGCTGCAAGCACTGCTTAGCTGGTGACACTAATTAAAAAAGAAATAGGGGGAAAACCCTTTTTTTTTTAAATCCAAAAGCCCTCATTTACAGGTGTGGTAAATTGGCAGCTTGAATCCAACCTGACAATTTTTAGCACTCATAATTGAGGTCTGAGGCTTATTTAATATGGTTTTAATATGGCAGGTCCAGAGGAGAGCAACGAGACTGGGGAAGGGACTGGAGGGGAAGGCTGCTGAGGAGAGGCTGAGGGAGCTGGGCTGAGTTAGCCTGGAGGAGAGAAGACTCAGGGGACCTTAGCATACTCTACAGCTACCTGAAGGGAAGGTGTAGTCAGGTGGGGGTCAGGCTCTGCTGCCAGGAAAGTTGTGCCAGGACAAGAGATCATGGCCTGAAGCTGTGCCGGGGAAGGGTTAGATTGGATGTTAGGAAGCACTTCCTGCTGGAAAGGGGAATTAGAGCATGAAATAGACTGCCCAGGGAGGTGGTGGAGTCGCTGTGCCTGGAGGTGTTTAAGGCAAGCTTGGCTGTGGCACTTAGTGCCATGGTCTGGTTGCTGTGGTGGTGTTAGGTCCTAGGCTGGACTGGATGATCTCAGAGCTCTATTCCAGCCTCAGTAGTTCTGCGATTCTGTGACACTCCACTAAATAGAATAAGATGAAAGGGTCAAATGCTATTTTAAAAAGACATTTATTTGAAGTGGGTAGGGTTTTTTCACCACCCCTGTAATTATGTTCTTACTCAGCAATGTACAAAGTATGTTCTGAGCAGTGAGCCCAGTGTGCTTGGAGGTAAGTAGAAGCATTCCTGTTTCTGGCCTGTTCTGTTGCTCCTCATAGCATATTGTTTGTAAATCAGTGCAGAGTAGTTAGCTCCAGTTTCAGTGGCAATCTGAAACTGAGGCTACCAGGAAGTCATGGAGGAAGGAAAGACCCTCAACGCGGGTGCTTTTAAAGAACAATAAACAAAAAACCACTCAAGCTTCAATCCTCTCTGCCTTACTACCTGGTGCCACAAGTACTGAAGTACATCAGACTCTGCAAGGGCTTGATTAATCTCAGACCCAAGTGATCCGGGGAGGCCTTCAGGTGCTTGTTCTTGTCCTGTCATGGGGTGCAATGGAGAGGAGCCTGTCCCCTCCCTCTTGACCCCCAGCCCTCATCTATTTATAAACATTGACTAGATGCCCTCTCAGCCTTCTCCTCTGCAGACTAAGCAACCCCAGGGCTCTCGGCCTTTCCTCATCAGACCGTGCTCCAGGCCCTTCGGCATCCTTGTAGCCCTCTGTTGGACTCTCTCCAGCAGATCCCTGTCCCTCCTGAACTGGGGAGCCCAGAACTGGATGCAGTATTCCAGCTGAGGTCTCACCAGGGCAGAGTAGAGGGGGAGGAGAACCTCCCTCACTCTGCTGGCCACACTCAATGCACCCCAGGAGCCCACTGGCCTCCTTGGCCATGGGGGCACATTGCTGTCCCATGCCTAGCTTCTTGTCCACCAAATGGGCTTAAGTTGTACCAGGGGAGGTTTAGATTGGATATTAGGAAAAGGTTCTTTGCTGGAAGAGTGGTGAACAGGCTGCCCATGGAGGTGGTGGAGTTGCCATCCATGGAGGGTGTTCAAAAAGTGTGCAGATGTGGTGCTTCAGTATAGTGGTCAAGGTGATTGGGTTATGGTTGGACTCGATCTTAAAGGTATTGTCAAGGCTGGAGGATTCTATGATTCTCTGACACTGACCTGGGTAAAACTACTTTGGATGTGTCTGCAACCTCCATGCAAGTGTGGGCTGCATATTCCTGAGTCCTTGGCTGACCACACTGCCCTTTCCCAGGTGGGACACCTACCTGTACAGTCACGCCACACAGGCATACTTTGCTGTGTGTCATCTCTGAAATCCTCTCCCTGTGTCAATATTTTTGAGTGTGTTTTCCTCCTTCTCTTTAACAGTTTTCATGAAGAAAAAAAAGAACAAAAACAAAAAACAACCCGCCCACAACCTACCTAAATGAAGAACTTCTGTATTGTAGTCAGATGTATAATTGGTTTTGAGGATGCTTGTGGAGTGCTGAGGGACTGTTGGTTAGGTGCATGAAGTGGAAAAACAGGTTGCTCCCGTGTGAGTGTGCCTGGCTGGAAGGTTCAGAGTGATGATATCTAGAAAATAAACTCCCCAGAACCACCCAAAGGTTCTGCAATGAAAGAACTCAAGGGAATGTAATCCCCTTGAGTTCTCAAGGTGNTATGATCTCTGGAGGTCACTTCCAACCCTTAATATCCTGTGATCCTGTGACTTTCTGTTGAGCACCAGCAGACCATGAACTGTCTATGGCAGAAGCTAAGCAGTGCTAGAAAGCAGAGAGCTCTGTGGGGCAGCCAGGTCAATCCAGCATGACTTGTAAGTGGCCATGGCTGTTGGTGAAGGGTGTTCATTTCCTAACTAATACTAGTTTAAGGATATTTGTCACCTAAAAGGAACACATTTTAATTTGACTTTTCTTTTTTTTTTAACTCCCCATAAGGTGATTGAAGGTACTACCACACCTGCATACTGACTGAAACGAAACATTTTGTTTGCAAGCTGCCACACTTGAGCAGCTGAATGCACAGCTGGCATCCTTAGCATCCTAAGCTGGATGCTGCTTTAAAGATACTAAATATAACAAGGGGTAATGGATGTAAACTACAGCAGAGGAAGTTCCACCTCAGCATGAGGAAGAACTTTAAGGGTGACAGAGCACTGGCACAGGCTGCCCAGAGAGGTTGTGGAGTCTCTGTCTCTGGAGCCTTTCCAGCCCTCTCTGGATGTGTTCCTATGTGATCTGCGCTGGATTCTCTGCTTCTGCTTTGGCAGGGGGCTTGGACTGGAAGATCTCCAGAGGTCTCTTCCGACCCCTAACATCCTGTGGTCATAACGAATTCAGCAACAATTGTTTCTGTTAAGTCAAACTTTCTGCACGTGCTGAGTTTTCAAACGCCAAACTCTTTCATCAGGCTGCCCAGGGGAGCTGTGGAGTCTCCCTCTCTGGAGATACTCAAAGCCTGTCTGGATGTGTTACTGTGTGATCTGCTCTAGGTCATCCTGCCTGGATGTGTTCCTGTGTGATCTGCTCTAGGAGATCCTGCTCAAGCAGGGGGGTTGGACTGGATGAGCTTTCGAGGTCCCTTCTAGCCCCTGACATTCTGTGATTCATCATCTTACTCAAAGTCTGCTGCTGCTTAAAAATGAGATTGAATTCTGGTAAAGACAGCAGCTGGGGCTAAGCAGTTAATTTGGATTGACAGCTGATGCTTTTATTTTCACATAGGAGATTTGAAATAGTGTAGCCACTTCTGGCTTTCTTCTCTGATGAATGTGCCTGCTTTCCTTTGTGCAGGTCAGATAGTTTCTAGTACATTTAAAAGACCTGAGGAAATTCAGCTGGATGACTGACTTTGAAATGGTGGTTTGAATTACTTCAGTAGGTTTACCTCGTAAATCTACTTTATTGTTGGAGTTCTGCTGTTTTGTTTAAAGTAATCTTAAAGCACATCAGACACTAGGTTCAAATATTACTAATTCAACCCACTTCAGAATTAGCTACACTCGCTGAGCTTGCTTATTTGTCTGCTCAAAGGATCACAGGATGTTAGGGGTTGGAAGGGACCTCTAGAGATCACAGAATCACAGAATGGAAAAGACCTCTGAGATCATTGGGTCCAACCTATCACCTAACACCCTCTAATTAACTAAACCATGACACTAAGTGCCTCATCCAGCATCCTCTTAAACACCTTCCAGTGTTCCAGTTGGGTCTTCCAGTCCAAACCCCCTACCACAGCAGGAGCAGAGAATCCAGTGCAGATCGCACAGGAACACATCCAGACAGGGCTGGAAAGGCTCCAGAGAAGAAGACTCCACAACCTCTCTGGGCAGCCTTAACTTACACTCAAGAAGTTCTTCCTCATGTTGAGGTAGAACTTCCTGTGCTGCAGTTTCTATCCCTTGCCCCTTGTGCTATGCCAGGGCACAAGTGAGCAGAGGCTGTCCCTGTCCCTTCCTTCCTGTCCCCAGCTCTCAGCTATTTAGATCCATTGCTCAGATTCCCTCTCAGCCTTCTCCTTTGCAGACTAAGCTGGCCCAGGGCTCTCAGACTTTCCTCCAGTCCCTTCAGCATCCTTGTAGCCTTCCCTTGGACTCTCTCCCCTAGAGCCCTTTATTGTAAGTAGATCCTGGCCTTTATTGCTCACATTCCCTTGTTGCTATTAATGAGCCAGTATCAGACATGGGCATGCATCAGAATTTTCCTGCCAAAATAATTTTCTGCAAAATCACTCCTTTGAACTCCCCTCTGGTTTAACAAACAACCAGTCCAGTGAAATAGCCAATTTTCATGATTGCACCATCCTGCATCACCTGCAAAATAGTCCTGATGAGGGAGCCAGGGAATGGCAGGCACCCCGGAGCTGCTTTGATGCAGGCACTGATGGAATTCCATGGAGTCTCTTCAGCTTTCTCTCCAGTTCTTCTTTTGGACAAAGGGGCTGCTCAAGCTCAGTCTCAAGCTGTGTCAGGGCAGATTTAGGCTGGATATCATGAGGAAGTTCTTTGCAGTACGAGTGATTGGCATTGGAATGGGCTGCCCGGGGAGGTGGTGGAGTCACTGTCCCTGGTGGTGTTTAAGAGGAGGTTGGATGAGGCGCTTAGTGCCATGGGTTAGCTAATTAGAAAGTGTTAGGTGATAGGTTAGACTCCACCTCGAAGGTCTTTTCCAACTTGGTTAATTCTGTGATTGTTCCCCTGCCCCTAGGTGTGTTCCTACCAGCTACCTATCATCTCCCTATCTCTGAAGGGAAATCTGCTTTCTGGTGGGCACCAGAGGCTTGGTATCCAAAAGGCATTTTGTCACTGCTGGTTTCAATCTGCTGATTGAAAAGCTGGCTCATTGCTGGCACTTTGATGGAACACGGTGAGTCAGCTTCACAGTTGACTTCAGGAGGACCATCGCTAGGCTTCTGCACGGACACAGGGACATGGAACCCCATTCCTATCAGCTGGCCCCCATGGGGATGTGGTAACAGAGCCCCACAACAGCCTGTCAAGCCCTTGACGTGTGCAGCTGAGGCAGAGGTGTGTTTGCCATGGGTCGTGCAAGCTGCCTTCCTGTGGGTACAGTGGCCACAGTGTGGTGGAAGGCCAATAGGCCTATTAGACGTCCTGGCTTGCCCCACCCTTCTGCTGATGGGGGAAGCAGGGGTGGGAGGAAAACAAAGGCTTGGGTCATTATGTCCCCTTCCAAAGTAATAAACAGGTACCCACAGGTGTTTAGGTACTTGTTAGTGTCTTGCCCAAATAAGGGTAAGCCAGCCCTGGTTTCACCTCATATGGTCCGCTTTGCAAATGCCCTTCTGATTGGT
Organism: Ramphastos sulfuratus; assembly: GCA_013399055.1. Taxonomy (NCBI): domain Eukaryota; kingdom Metazoa; phylum Chordata; class Aves; order Piciformes; family Ramphastidae; genus Ramphastos; species Ramphastos sulfuratus. The sequence continues at coordinate 14,655 of WBNM01035515.1, read as the reverse complement.
GAATCTCTGTGCACAAAGGAGCCATTGCACTTGGGCAAATAATGTAAATGGAGCTAAGCTGCAAGCAGTTGTGCTGCCTCTGCCTCACTGCTCTGCCTCACTGCGTGCTGGTCTGCTCTACGTTCTGCTCTGTGTTCTGCTCTGCTCAGACAACCTCCTCTGCCTCACTGCTCTCAGCTTGGAACATGTTCTGCTCTGCCTCATGCTTCAGACCAGCATGGCCCTGATGTTTTGGGCTTGAACTACCTGGAAACTGAAGTGCCTCAAGTTTACCACGAGAAGGCATTAAGCGCCTCATGATGTGGTGAGAAGTGTCACCGACATTGTGCTCTCTGCACATCTGCAAGAGATCCTGCCTGCACCTCTGCAAACCTCCTGCCTGCACCTCTGCAAACCTCCATGCCAAGAGGAACCAGGATCAGGTCAGAGGTAACCTGCCTCTTTCCCAGCACCTTGCTAGAGCCTGGGAAGATCTAGAAGCCTCTTAACAGCTATCAAGACACTGAATAGTTCCAGCACTGCCACAGAGGAGCCAGGGACTACCTGGAAATTCCTACTCCACTGCCGTGAGTAGCACAGATGTTCCCTAGGGCTTCAGGCTGCCTTTTATTTGTAAGTGAGGCAAAGCCATTTTGTGGCTAAACTTTTCCAGTGTTCTGATTCTCCTAAATGAATGAATTGCCCATAAGCATCCTTGTGAAGATTTTCCTGACCAAATTAGAACCCAAATGTAACTGGTTTGTATAGAGTTTGGGGACAGGGCTTTCTTGGAAATAAAATAATTACATATTTTAAAATTCCTGCCTCATTAATTGCCCCCACTAAATCACACAGGTAAGCCAAGCCCTTGGTTACAGGGCAAGGAAGGGCCTGAGAAAGCAGGCAGCAACCTGTGTTCCTGCATTTCAGATTTCCATACAGACATTGGAGTTCACCTGCCAGCTTTCTCAGCCCTGTCTGCTCCTGAGGTGGCCTGTGGTCATGGAGCCAGCAGCCCAAGTCCTGCTCTTAGCTGAGAGCAGAGCTAAAAGCTTCACAACCAGCCACTAGTACCAAGCTTTTACTTTCTTACAAACTGAGCAGTGAGGAGCAGTTTTCACTTCACAGAATCATGGAGTTGATCGGGTTGGAAAAGACCTTCAAGATCATCAAGTCCAGGATCCAAACAGACTTGGAGTCCTGACAGAGTTATTTGTGCAGGACTTCAAAACCAAAGGGATTACTTGGTGAGTGTTAAATGCCTTTGCCAGTAAAAACACAGTCTCAGAATGTCCTCCAGCTATGGATGATGTAGGGCCTTGGATGCAGACAGGAGAAGGAACTCCCAAGGTTACTGTGTTGCCCTGTGAGCTGTTGCCTGAATTTTCAGTTGAGGGTGCTTTATGTACAGGAGCCAGAAGAGAAGTCAACCAGGTACCAAACGCAGGGTGACCCAACACCAGCTGCTCAAAAGGGAAGAAAGATGAGAAGCCACAGCCCACCTAAACCAGAAAAGTGGGGCTGGAGTGTTCCTCCAGGTAGCTTCAGGTGGCAAGCAACAAATGCATCTGATTAAAGAATTATTTTTTTAGAATATTGAAAGTTCTATGCAGCAACCCCAAGGATTAGAGACTGCTGTCACTACAAGCACTGACAGCAAAGCCCGACTGTTGGGAATGGATGAACAGAGTTGAGCACTAACCAAGATGATAGGACTAGGGGCAATGGAAAAAAGCTAGAAATGGGTAGATTCAGATTGGATGTTAGGAAGAAGTTGTTCAGCATGAGGGTGGTGAGACCCTGGAAGAGGTTGCCCAGGGAGGTGGTGGAAGCCTCATCCCTGGAGGTGTTTAAGGCCAGGCTGGATGAGGCTGTGGCCAACCTGATCTAGTGCGAGGTGTCCCTGCCCGTGGCAGGGGGGTTGGAACTGGCTGATCCTTGTGTTCCCTTCCAACCCTGACTGATTCTATGATTCTATGAGTTTGGTTTCTAGTACAAAAGCCTACTGCAAGCTTAAGGAATGATAAAAATAATCTCAGGGATGGAAGGGACCTCAAGGATCAGCCAGTTCCAACCTCCCTGCCATGGGCAGGGACACCTCACGCTAAATCAGGTTGCCCACAGCTCCATCCAGCCTGGCCATAAAAGTATTCAGGGATGAGGCTTCCTCCACCACTGTGGGCAACCTGTGGTGGTCTCTCACCACCCTCATGCTGAAGAACTTTCTAACATTCAGGCTGAATCTACTCACTTAGAAGTTTTGCTCCGTTGCCCCCAGTCCTATCACTACCTGACACCCTCAAAAGTCCCTCCTCAGCTTTCCTATAGCCCCCTTCAGATACTGGAAGGCCACAATAAGGTCGCCTTGGAGCCTTCTCTTCTCCAAACTGAACAACCCCAGCTGCCTCAGTCTTTCCTCACAGCAGAGCAGCTCCAGCCCTCTGATCATCCTCATGGCCCTTCTCTGGACCCTTTCCAGAACTTCCAGATCTTTCCTGTAATGGAGGCTCCAGAACTGGACACAGTACCGCAGGTGAGGTGTCACCAGAGCAGTGTAGAGGGGGAGGATCCCCTCTCTTGCCCTGCTGGCCACACATAATCCCAGGCTTAGAGCTGGTGTACTTTTTGAGAACCCCTTTGGTGTAAGGGAAGGCTACTGTAGAGCAGCTGGCCTGAGGGCAGGGCAACAGCACAGTGGTGCAGCCAAGGACAGCTTTTGCATTCATTTCTGTTCATGTCACAGTGTGGATTCCTAATAGCCTTCCCGACAGCCCTCGCTCAATAGTCCATTTGGAGAACCTATGGATCAACTTTATTTTTGATGTTTTGAAGTTGCACTCTGCAGTAGGAAAAAGTGGCCAGAGGAAAGTGCCATTCCCCCTATTTATTCTTTTACTACTTCTGTAGCTTCTCATCTGCTGTATCATCAAGTTCAGCTACCAGCTCCAAAACCATCACATTTTGTTCTACCTAATTGCCTATGATAAAGACTAGGGAAGAAAAAATATGACTTGCTTCTGGTGCTTTGGCACTGAAGAGCTTGGTCTGTTGTGTTGCCATGATGGGAAATGCTGGGTAATAACCAAACTTTATTTGCAGAGTAAGTGGATTTTATTGGACCAACTACTGTTCTGCAGGCCTGCTTTCAGAGGGAGCACTTCTTAGGGTAACTCCTTAAAGGTCAGTACCTTCCTGTTGTTGGGGAGATGGGTGGGAGTTGAGGCATGGGAAGTTCCATGGAAACATGAGGAAAATGTTTTCACTGTGAGAGTGACAGAACCCCATAACGGGCTGCCCAGAGGGATTGTGGAGTCTCCTTCTCTGAAGATATTCCAGAGATGCCTGGATGTGTTTCTGTGTGATCTGCTCTAGGTGCTCCTGCTCTGGGAGGGAGGTTGGACTGGCTGAGCTTTCCCTTCCAACTCCTAACATTCTGTATTTCCCGTTAAAAGTAATTGCTATGTAAAACATGTTAACAGCTATCATCTTGCTTACCTATGGCCTTCAAACAATGATGAAAGAGACTGGGTCCATCCGTGCTGTGCAGGTGCTGGATTTGGGAGCTGGCCAGAGCAGAGCACTCGCTCCCAAAGAGCCATGTTCAGCCAACTCTCACAGTTTCTCTTCTCAGTTAACACGGTGACAATAATGCCTGCTCTCTCGCTTCCAGAGGTTTAATTTGGGGTCTGACCCCATGTTTGTACACATAGACTTGGCAGATTTGAACACATGGGAGTACTGAGCATGACTTGGCAGGTGCTCTCTGGGGCTTGAGAAAGCTAGCAGTGAGAATTGGGAAGAAACAAATATTAGGAACCTCAAGCTGTGATTTTATAGCTCTGGACTTGTCTGGGGGGTTGCTATCCTGGATGTTGGCTTAGTGGCAGGCAGGTAGATGGGGGGGTGTGATGCACCCCTAAGGTGAATCGCGGCCCCCCCCATCCACCCACCTGCCCCCTTCTAGATATTGCACCTTGCACAGTACTCGGTATTAATCCAGACTAGTCCTCTCCACATCCCCACAGCAAATCTCCCGCTCCAGATAATCCCGTTGCAAGCTGTCCCTTCCATCCCCGGAGGAGCCTGAATTAGGTCATCTGGGTTTACGCTTGCATTTTATTTATCTGGTTTTTTTTCTTTTCTTTTTTTTTTTTTCCCTCCCCGTGATGACTACACCCACCCTCGTGTGTCCCTCAGCCCCGGAGGGGGCGGGGAGGGAGGCGGGGAGCGGCGGGAGCTTTAGCCGATGGCAGCAGCGGCTGCCCGGCGGCGGCTGCCAGCGGCAACCGGGCGATGGCGCGAAGCCGGGCGGCTTACGAGTACACGGAGGCGGAGGACAAGAGCATGCGGCTGGGTTTCCTCCTCATCGCCGCCGGTTTGCTTTCGCTACTGGGGCTGGGCTGTTGCTGGCTGCGCCCGGCGCTGCAGGAGCGAGGCGGCGGCGGCTCCGCCAACTGCACGGTGCTGGCGGTGCGGCAGCTGGGGGAGCGTTTTCCCTGCACCTTCTCCTGCGGGGCTGCCTGCCGAGGTACCGCTCGCTACCCCTGCCTCCAGGTCCTGGTCCGCACCTCCCGCTCTTCCGCCCCTGCCCTGCTCCATGAGGACGAGCGGCAGCTTCGCACCAACCCCAAGGTGAGACCCGCGCAGCGCCGAGCGACCCAAAATGTAGGGGGGGGGGGGGGACGACGACGACGACGGGACGGACGGACGGGACGGACGGACAGTCGGGGGCAAATCCTTCCCCCTCTTCGCGGTGCAGGGTGCCCCTTCTGCCCCTTCTTGGCGGTGCTAGGTGCCCATTCTGCCCCTTCTTGGCGGTGCTAGGTGCCCTTTCACCACTCCTTGTGTCCGCCTTTGGGGTCTGAGGTCCCCTGCAACCGCTCTGAGTTCAGGTGCGGGGTTTTCTCTGGCGCGGGGCGTGAATGAAGTGGCGGAGCATCCCCTTGAAGTTCCCCTGTGCTCTTACTCAGCAGAAAGTGCCTGCGTGTGTCCGTACATATACCTAGCGAATGCGGAGTGTGCGAGTACAAAGTGCGTGCGGGTGTAAGAGCGCACGTACATACACATATCGGTAGTGGAACACTGCTGCGCCTGGTGTAACGCCGCATGTATACTAGCACCGGCGCTGTAATCTTTCCCTGGAACAGCCTGAATGTGTGAGCTTTCCCTTGAACAGCATCAGCCCCGGGCTGCCCCTCCCGCAGGAGCGCTGCCGGCCCGGCTCCGGGGAGTCCGGGGGCGGCGGGGAGCAGCTGCCGGCCCCGCTCCGCCTCGCCGGCAGCTTCGGGATGCAGGGGGAAGCCGGGGGAATAGCCTCCTGCTGCCGACCGGAGCCTGCTGATACCGGCGGCAAGCTCTGTGCTCGAGCCGAGACCGGCGCTGAAGCAGGCCGAGTCTCTGAGGGTGAGGGATTTCCCCGAGCAGCTCCCCGCAGCGCCAGCGAACACCGGAGCGGAGCCGCTGGTGCGAGCGAGCCCGGGAGAGCGCTGAGCTCAAACAGGAGTTCCTTCGGCGCTCTTTTGATTCTTCTCCATCACCCTCGTGAAAAAGGACTAAACGGAAGCATCTTTAAAGTTTCACCTTCTAGCAGGCTGGGATAGTCTGAAGGCAGTCTGTAACTTGTGCTTTTCCCCCTTTTCCTTAAAGGCAGTTATCCTGCCTAGTCCTTTTTCTTTTCATGCAGAGTAAAGACCACCTTGCCAGCATGCTGTCTGCGTGGAGGAGATTTTGGTTAGGTAGACTCCAGAAAATGAAAAATGTACCAGAATCTCCCTTCCCCCTGAAAGAACCTGGATTCGGGGAGTCCATTGGAGAAGTGAATTTCAGGTCCTCAGCTGAGATGTGTGTTGTAGCACAGCACCAGGTGTTGTGCTAACTGTGATGCAGGAGGCTGCATGCAGGGGCTGGGGAGCAGACCTACACGTCCATTTTTTCGGGATGTGCAGCCTCACATCTCCACAGTCATAGTTACACCAGTGTGGATCTGTCGCTTGGAAGGTGGATTAAGCTGCAAACTTTGGGTTTAGGGGTTGCTTTTTACTCCTTGGTAGCTTGTGGGCTCAGAAAGTCGATCGGAGCAAAAATCAGCAGAACCAGAACCAGGACAATAAATCTGCCAGGATTTGGATTAAGTGGTTGGCACCACTCGGGAACAATGAGCAATGGATTTGGATTAAATGGTTGGCACTACCCAGGAACGAGGAGCAATGAGTCTGCAGCACTGGAGGGTGGTGTGAGGGCAGCGGGTGAAAAGGTGGACTGTGAGGGAGCTTTGCAAACCTCACCTTCCTTTGGGGGACCCTGCTGAGCACAGAGAGGGCCACAGTTGCAGAGAGGTGCATCGTGAGTACCCAGCTCCCCAAGGACTAGGGCTTCCCTAAAACTCTTTCCATCTTCAGGTGGGCAGGGTGGAGTTGGCAAAATGCCCTTTTGATATGGGGCAAAGATGCAGCATTGCTTGATGCCAACCTCTGTGCCCACCTCCAGCGGGCATGAGACATGGGAGGTGAGTGGTGGCTGCTGTGCATGCCATCAGCATTCCTGGGCTCAGCAACTCTTGGAGTATCCTCAGTTTTGGTGGAGGCTTTCAAACTGGGCAGCAACTGCAATGCCTGTCTGAGTAGTTCGAGTGGTTCATTTTGGTTTTCACTTCTTGATCTCATCTTCTGCCTTTCTGGAAGTCTGGAGGGAAGAGGAGGGTTGCACCTGCCTGGGCACTTGATTTCAATTTCTGCAGGAAGGCACCCAGAGCTTCAGAAGCAACATCCATAAATGTGATGGAGGAAGCTGGTTTTATTTAACTATTGATAAGGGCACACAGGGCTGTGTGTTGGCAGCACCTTCGATAAGGGCACACAAATTAACCAGGTTGGAAAAGACTTCTGAGATCATCGAGTCCAACCTACCACCTAACCCTTCTAATTAACTAAACCATGGCACTAAGTGCCTCATCCCATCCAGCCTCCTTTTAAAGACCTCCAGGGATGGGGACTCCACCACCTCCCTGGGCAGCCCATTCCAATGCCAATCACTCTTGCCGGGAAGAACTTCTTCCTAACATCCAGCCTAAACTTGCCCTGGCACAGCCTGAGGCTGTGTTCTGTTGTTCTGTCCCTCGGTGCCTGGCAGATAGCCCAGCCCCACCTGGCTACAACCTCCCTTCAGGTAGCTGTAGAGAGCAATGAGGTCTGCCCTGAGCCTCCTCTTCTGCAGGCTGCACACCCCCAGCTCCCTCAGCCTCTCCTCACAGGGCTGTGCTCCAGGCCCCTTACCAGCCTTGGTGCCCTTCTCTGGACACCTTCAAGCACCTCAACATCTTTGTTAGATTGAGTGGCCCAGAACTGGACACAGTACTCGGGGTGTGTGCTGGCAGCACCCTCAATAAGGGCACACAGGGCTGCATGCTGGCAGCACCTAGTACTTGCACGCTCTTGCAAACAGTCTGCTTTCTCTAACTTGCTGTGTGCATCTCTAGGATCGGGCTGTTTACCCTGGCATATAGTTTGCTGAGGACTGAATCTGGTCTGCCCGCTGAGCCCAAGCAGGAAGGATGTATTTTCTGCTGTAACCACGTTCTCTGATAGTAACTGACTAACTAAGAAGTGGAAAGACAATACGAGGCGGGGGGGGAAGGAAATGCATTGTATTTGTTTTCCTTACCTTAAGGAGCTTCTGTAAAAGCAATACAAGGTGCCCATAAAAGTTGTTTGTTTAGCTCTCCTTAGGAAATCTATAGTTTTAAAGCAGTGGTGCATGTACAGCTCTTGCTTTGTTCCCCTCCCCAAGTTTAATGCCTTTGTAGCTGAACAGTTACATTCTCTGCTCAATTTTTATCCTAAGGTCTCACTGTCTTGAATAGCTTTTCAGAATTTTAATGCTGAAATAGATTAGCTAGAGTAGGAATCTACTGGCTTTAATGTTTGGGATCCACTGTGTATTTATGAATGAACTCTTAAGCAGCCATTCAACCTTTCCCATTTCCACCATCTTCTTGCAGCACGCCCACTTGCACTCATGCAATTAGACATAACACCACACACTAATCACTTCCAGCTGTCTGGAAGGAAAAAAGAAAAATCACCAATTGTGATTTGAGCTGTCTTTAAATGTTAAAATCTGCTTTGTCTGCCTTGCCAGGGAGGTTGGACTCAATGACCTCTGGAGGTCCCTTCCAACCTTTGAGTTCTAAGGAGGCTGGATGAGGCACTTAGTGCCATGGTTTAGTTAATGAGAAGGTGTTAGGTGATAGGCTGGATTCGGTGATCTTAGAGGTCTTTCCCAACCTGGTTAGTTCTGTGACTCTGTGACTTTGTGACTCTGTGATTCTGTGATTATGATTCTGTGACTCTGTGACTCTGTTATTTTGTGATTCTATGACTCTGTGAGTCTGTGACTGTGACTGATTCTGTGACTCTGATTCTTTGTGACCGTGACTTTGTGATTCTGTGACTGTGTGATTCTATTCTGTGATTCTATTTCTCTTCATGGAGGTAGCAACTCCTCCTGGTGAATCACCAGTGTGGAGAAGGCACAGTGCAGGCTCCTTCCAACAACACAACAATACTGAGAATTAGTTGGCAGCTTCAGTCCACACCAACTAACCTCCAGACTAAGAATACTCTGTTTGCTGTAGTAAAGTGGCACATAAACAGCAGCTACAAACCTGTCTGCTCTAGAGAGGTTGACTGTCAAGAAAAAAAAAAAAAAAAAGAAAAAAGAAAAAATTTTTTCTTTTCTTTTTTTTATTTTCTTTCTTTCTCCCCTCTCTTGCTTCCTAAGATAATCACATCATCGTACAGCCCAGCATTCATTTTAGCTCTTAAAAGATTATGTAGCTGGGTCAGAGTTAATCCAGAAATGCATATATAAAGCAGTGGGCACGATTACATTCATGTGCAGTCAGAGTGGTTTGTGGAGTTTGTTTGGTTTGGTTTGGTTAGTTTGTTTTTTTATTGAATGGTTGTGTCAGGAGAAGAAATCTCAGTGGAGGGCCAGTAGCCTTTCTTCAGCTGCCTTGACAGCAATAATAATCTCAGAGATAAGGCTTAAGGGGGATTAATTCCAAAGTCAATTTGTCACTATTGTTCTGGCTGTGGAGCGCGTCGGTGACGCAGCCAAACCAGTGTGGACCCAGGCTGGGGGGGTTGGGTGTTTAATATGACAGGGGAGCACAGCAGCTGCCAAAAAGAATCATAGAATCATAAAATCATAGAATCATAAAATAATAAAACAATAAATCCATAGAATCATAAATTCACAGAATCATAGAATCGTAAAATCATAGCATCATAGCATCATAAAACAATAAATCCATAGAATCATAAATCCACAGAATCATAGAATCATAGAACCGTAGAATCATAGAATCATAGAATAATAAAATAATAAAATAATAAATTAATAGAACCATAAAATCATAGAATGGTCTGTACCAGAAGAGACCTCCAGAGATCATCCAGTCCAACCCCCTGCAGTCAGCAGGGACATCCCCACCAGCCCAGGTCACCCAGGGCTCCATCAAGCCTCACTTTGAATGTCTCCAGGGAAGGGGCCTCAGCTACTTCCCTGTGGGCAACCTGTTCCAGTGCTCCACTGCCCTCATAGTAAAGAACTTGTTCCTCACATCCAATCTCAATCTGTTCTGCTCTACTTTGAAGCCATTGTCCTTGTCCTGTCCCTGCAGGCCTTTGCAAACAGCTTTTCTCCATCCTTCCTGTAGTCCCCTTCGGGTACTGTCAGACTGCTATTAGGTCCCCCTGGAGCCTCTTCCTCTCCAGGCTGAACACCCCCAGCTCCCTCAGCCTGTCCTCAGAGCAGAGCTGCTCCAACCCCCTGGTTATTGTTGTGGTCCTCCTCTGGACCTGCTCCATCAGGTCCATGTCCTTCCTGTAATGAGGTCTCACCAGAGCTGGATGCAGCCCTGCAGGTGAGGTCTCACCAGAGCAGGGCAAAGTGGCAGAATCCCCTCTCTGATCTGCTGGCAACGCTGCTTTGGATGCAGCCCAGGCTGGGATTTGCCTTCTGTGCTGCAATCTCACACTGCCTGCTCATGCCCAGCTTCTCATCCACCAGCACCCCAAAGTCCCTTTCCACAGGGCTGATCTCTGTCACCTCCTCCCCAGCCTGTACTGATAGTGAGGATTGCTCCACCCCAGGTGCAGGACCCTGCACGTGCTCTTGCTGAATTTCATGAGGTTCACTTGGGCACACCTCTGCAGCCTGTCCAGGTCCCTCTGGATGACCTCCTGTCCCTCTGGTGTGCTGACACCCCCACACACAGAGCTGCTCTCTGTCTCTGTAGACTTTTCCCTCTCTCTTCTGGCTCCATGCTTAACTTTAAGCATAACTCATCCACTGCTTCACTGAAAAGGACAGTGACTGGTGAGCTTGACTGGTGAGCAGCTGTGTGACAGGACTTGGTTGCCCCTTCCCTGTCCCTAGGGAGGGCTGCAGAGCAGGCAGCTGCTGCTCCTTGCCTGTGCTCCACATCTGTGTGTGCTGCTATCCTGCTTGTTTCCGTAACCACTCAGCCTGACAAGATGATGTGTAGTTACCTGTGCACTTAAACAGGCCCATGGCAGAATACGAGCAATAATTTTGTGAGGCTCCAGTACATATGGCAGAGCCCAATCTGTGTTTGGGCTGGTGTCTGTGGTAGCACACTGCAGATCACAGGCTCACAGGATGTTAGGGGTTGGAAGGGACCTCTGGAGAGCTTCCAGTCCAAACCCTCTGCCAGAGCAGGAGCAGAGAATCCAGTGCAGGTGGCACAGGAACACATCCACACAGGGCTGGAAAGGCTCCAGAGAAGGAGACTCCACAAACTCTGTGGGCAGCCTGTGCCAGGGCTCTCTCACCCTTACACTCAAGAAGTTCTTCATGCTGAGCTGGAACTTCCTGTGCTGCAGTTTCCATCCCTTGCCCTTGTCCTATACCAGGGCACAAGTGAGCAGAGGCTGTCCCTGTCCCTTCCTTCCTGACCCCCAGCCCTCAGTTATTTCTATCTGTTGCTCAGATCCCCTCTCAGCCTTCTCCTCTGCAGACTGCACAGCCTCAGGGCTCTCAGCCTTTCCTCCTCAGGCAGTGCTCCAGTCCCTTCAGCATCCTTGTAGCCCTCCCTTGGAGTCTCTCCGGTAGATCCCTGTCCTTCTTGAACTGCAGAGTTCAGAACTGGATGCAATAGTGCAGAGTAGAGGGGAAGGAGAACCTCCCTTGCTCTGCTGACCACACTCTTCTTAATGCCCTCCAGGACCCCATTTGTCTCCTTGCCCACAAGGGCACATTGCTGCCCCATGCAGAACTTGTCTCCCAACACTCCCAAGTCCTTCTCCACAGGGCTGCTCTCCAGCAAACTTCTCTCCGACTTCATTGCAACTTGTTTGAGAAAGAACAAAATCTCCAAGCAATACAGACTGGGACACTTCCACGGATGGAAGCTGCTGCATGAGCTGCAACTGAGCGCCTTCAGGCATCCTAGTCTGCTTTCCAATGCTTGCCATTTGTTAGGTGNCAGGATGTGGCCAGGAGGGCCAATGGGATCCTAGAGTGCATTAAGAAGAGTATGTCCAGCAGATCAAGGGAGGTTCTCCTCCCTCTCTGTTCTGCCCTGGCGAGACCTCATCTTGAGCGCTGCCTTCAGTTTTGGGCTCTCCAGTTTCAGAGGGACAGGGATCTGCTGGAGAGGGTCCAGCGGAGGCTACAGGGATGATTAGGGGACTGGAGCACTGCCTGATGAGGAGAGGCTGAGGGACCTGGGGCTGCTTAGTCTGGAGAAGAGAAGACTGAGAGGGGATTTAATTAATGTTTATGTAAATATCTGAGGGCTGGGGGTCAGAAGTGGGGGGACAGGCTCTGCTCACTTGCTCCCTGAGATAGGACAAGGAGCAATGGATGGAAGCTGCAGCACAGGAGGTTCCACCTCAACACAAGGAGGAACTTCTTGCCTGGAAGGGTGACAGAGCCCTGGCACAGGCTGCCCAGAGAGATTGTGGAGTCTCCTTCTCTGGAGCCTTTCAAGGCCTGTCTGGATGTGTTCCTGTGTGACCTGAGCTAGATTGTCTGGTCCTGCTCTGTCAGAGGGGTTGGAGTCAATGATCTCTTTGGGTCCCTTCCAACTCCTAACATCCTATGAGCCTATGATACTAATCTAATAGTATAATGATATTGTGTCCAGATCTAGGCTCCCCAGATCAAGAGAGACAGGGATGTACACTAGAGAGTGTTCAACAGAGGGCTACAAGGATGACTGTGGGGCTGGAATATCTCTCCTGTGAGGAAAGGCTGAGAGCCCTGGGGCTGTTTAATCTGGAAAAGAGAAGACTGAGAGGAGCTCTTACTAATGTTACCATGTGAGCCTGTGATGAGCAAAGAGTGGTTCTCCAGATTGTGAGCTTTGTGAAGGGTTCACATCATCTGAAAGGTCTGGAGGAAGTTTGAGCAGCAGAGTGGTGGAGTGGTCCCATTTTTGTAGCAAAGGACAGGAGCAGGCTCAAACCAGAAGGTGAAAGCATCTCAGAGGACAGAGGGAAGCTGCACACTGGAGCTGATACCACAGGAAAATGAATTTGCCGATGACTCAGGAGTTTTGAGCAAAGAATATAGGTTGGGATATAGTTATACATTTTGTGAGCTGGTTGAAGAATCATTGGTCTAGGGGACTGTGATTGAAGCCTGCTGACTTCTACTCTCCTGTATCCCTGTAGTGCAAGAGCATACTTAAAAGTGGGGGGTCTTGGAGAGGAGCAGGATGTAGATTACAGTCAGATGTAGGCAGTGAGAATACACCTGGTGAGATACGGTAAGGGTCTGTAAGGGTCACAGAGCACTGGCACAGACTGCCCAGAGAGGTTGTGGAGTCTCCTTCTCTGGAGGCTTTCAAGGTCCATCTGGATGCATTCCTCTGTGTGTGACCTAAGATAAATTGTCTGGTCCTGCTCTGGCAGGGGGGGTTGGACTCGATCTCTTTGGGTCCCTTCCAACCCCTGATATCCTGTGATCTGGTGACATTGTGCTGGTTTGAGCTAATTGGAATTATTTTAATAGAGACAATTATAGGCTGTGAAAAGGAAACAATGGTGATGTCTACTTCGCTCATAGGCTTGCTGAGATGGGTAAAACTAAAAANGACTCTGTTCAGCTGCCGCACAGATGTGTCTGTGCACTGGGAATGTGGAGAAAAGAGGAGTGTGGTTGATGCTTCCAAGCTGCACATCAAGACTGAAAACACTGCTGGGCAAGGACAGACTGAAAGAGTTGGGGCTGTTCAGTCTGGAGAAGAGGAGGCTCTGAGGTGACCTTAGTGTGGCCTTCCAGTGTCTGCAGGGGGCTACAAGAAAGCTGGGGAGGGACTTTCTAGGATGTGAGGTAGTGATAGGAGTGGGGGGAATGGAGCAAAGCTACAAATGGGTAGATTCAGCCTGGATGTTAGGAAGAAGTTTTTCAGCATGAGGGTGGTGAGAACCTGGAATGGGTTGTCCAGGGAGGTGGTCAAGACTGTCCCTGGAGGTGTTTAAGGCCAGGCTGGATGAGGTTTTGGACAGCCTGATCTAGTGTGAGGTGTCCCTGCCCATGGCAGGGTGCTTGGAACGAGATGATCCTTGTGGTCCCTTCCAACCCTGACCGATTCTATGATTCCATGATTCTATGACTGTTAGGAGATGGAAACAACTGCATGCAGTTGTTTTGTGCGTGACCTTTGGAGGTCTCTTTGAACCCCAACCATTCTGTGATTGTCTCATTTTGTGCCATTGGCTGAGTCTTGCCCTCCACTGAAGAAAATTAGCTTTTAGAGTCCTTGGAGAGAAGTAGGAGCCTTTCACCCTGGCCAAAACCAAATGTGCAGTTTGGAAACATCAACCACACTCCTCTTTTCTTCACATTCCCAGTGCACAGACACATCTGTGCGGCAGCTGAACAGAGTCAATAGCTTTGGCACAATGATGCCCACAACCTCCCTGGAGGTGTTCAAGGACAGGTTGGATTAGACCTTGAGTGACCTGTTCTAGTGGGAGGTGTCCCTGCCTATGGCACAGGGGGGCTGGAACTGGCTGAGCTTTGAGGACCTTTCCAACCTAAACCATCTTGTGATTCCTAGTTACTAATGGATATAAAAATTAATACCAATTATTAATTTTGCATAGCTCATAACGTGCCTGCAGGCAGTAACTATCCATGGAACTGAAGCTCAGCTAACTTTGCCTTTCTGTTTCTTTCTGCTCCTGTTCCTTGCCCATTTGAGCCACCCCAGGGTGGCGATGAGGCAAAGGCAGAGGTGGTGATGCCCTGAGTGCAGCATTAACTCAGTGACTCTGGTTTGTGTTGGCAGTGTTCCTACATCCCTCCCTGTGCAAGAGACGACCAGGAGAACTCTGAGAACGTCACCTACAAGCAGAGATACTGGAAGGAGAAAGTGGGGTCACAGCCATTCACCTGTTATTTTAACCAGCACTTGAGGTGAGTTCCCTGCACCTGCACAGGCAGAAGTGCTCCTGCAGCGGTTTGGCAGCTGTACATTGCTTTTGCTTTATGACAGATGTAACTGGCGTGCCTGTGTGGATCACAGACTTGTGTCAGGGGCTGAAAGGGACCTCCAAAGCTCAGCCAGTCCAATCTCCCCCCCTGCCAGAGCAGGAGCACCTACAGCAGGTCACATCCAAGGTAGCTCTTGAATATCTCCAG
>WBNM01035514.1:0-14076 GCA_013399055.1 Ramphastos sulfuratus | reverse complement strand
CTAGAACCACTCCAACAGTTCCAGCAGGGTTTTGTCACCCTCTTTCCTCCTCATGTTTACATGAAACTTCCTATGCCTCAGAGCAGAATTAAGTTGCTTTTACAGAAAAGGGTTCTAAACCTCACTCTTGATGAGAATCCATTATTCTTGAGGCTGGGACAAGTGATATATGCCAGGCAGCCAATTAGTCTCCTGTAATGCACTTGGCAATTACACTGCTATTGCAGCAGCTCACTGCAGAGTTAATGGGGCTGACCACAGCCAGCAGGCATACACAGCTGGGGAAGGATTCTTTCCTCCACAACTGGATGCTTCAGTATCTCTTCACGTGGATTTTGTTTCCTGTATATTATCACTTGGTTCTACTAATCCAGTCAGAAAAGAAAAAAAATCCTCAGTATTCCTTCTGTTATGTAGTAAAATCAGTAAAACATGTGCTGGAAGGTGTCCAGAGAAGGGCCACGAGGATGAGCAGAGGGCTGGAGCTGCTCTGCTGTGAGGAGACACTGAGGGAGTTGAGGCTGTTGAGGTTGGAGAGGAGAAGGCTCTGAGGTGACCTTCTTGTGGCCTTTCAGTATCTTAAGGAGACTACAAGAAAGCTGGGGAGGGACTTTTTAGGTTGTCAGGTAGTTGTAGGACTGGGGGGAATGGAACAAAGCTAAAAATGGGTAGATTCAGCCTGGATGTTAGGAAGAAGTTGTTCAGCATGAGAGTGGTGAGAGCCTGGCAGGGGTTGCCCAGGGAGGTGGTGGAAGCCTCATCCCTGGAAGTGTTTAAGGCCAGGCTGGATGAGGCTCTGGCCAGCCTGATCAAGTGTAAGGTGTCCCTGTCCATGGCAGGGAGGTTGAAACTGGATGATCCTTGTGGTCCCTTCCAACCCTGATTCTAAATATTACCTACGAAGTCCATTTGCAGCTGCAAATCTGAAGAAGCTGAATAATCACTTTTGACACATTAAAAAGTAGAATGATTGAGGAGTTCCAAATATCAGTAACCATGATACAGTTCTCAAAAGCTTTAAACTTCAGTTGTGGTTCTCTCCATTCTGGTAGACTAGCTCATAATACATGAGATCACACTTGTATTTCTTCTTGCTCTGGATTCTGAAAACATTATTCATTCAAATCACTTCAAGGAACTGATTAGGTAGCAGGCTGAGAAAGTTTTCCACAACAGCATACTAAATGAAGACTCATAGGGCCTCAGTATCACTATAATCAAAGCAAAAATATTGTAAAATAATTAAAAGAAATTATGAGTGATAATAACTTGAAAGAGCCTTTTTTTCTCTTTGATGAATAATTAGCAAAAAAAGCCCATACATGGAGCCAGAAGATAAGCCGGAAGAGGTTTTAGTCTTGTCAGATACTTCCACAGTTAAATAGCAGACCAGCTATGGAATTCCTTTAGGAAAATGCAGGCTGCTCACAAACCCAAGCAATGGTATTTTCCACACTGGCAGCTGGGTTGGGTGGTTTAGTTCACTGGTGCTTGTAAAATGATTTAAAGAGCTGGGATACTATAGAAATGTTCTGCCTCTGGTTTGCAGTTCCTGTTTGCATGGCCTGCTGTTTGTCTCAGAATGCAGTAAAGAAAATCCTGCTACATTTTATTTCATTGATTGCTGTTGTGTTGTTGGGGCTTTTTTAAACTGCAATCGTCTTTGTTTTTTCAAATTAAATTGTTAGGTGTTCCTTTTACTCTCTGCAAGGTAGGATAAACAGGTCCTCCCCCAATCTCCACTGGTGTGCTTGTACTTAAACGGATACTTCTAGTAAAGTGGCCTTATTCTTCATTTAAGTTTTGAGGTGGTTTTCTCTTTTCATGCTCTGATTTTAACTGTGCTTCCAGAGCTACAGAGGGTAAAATGCTTCCAGTTAGAGCCAGACTCCCTCCTTTCCCCTCATATACTTTGTTAATTNATTCTATGACTCTATGATTCCTCCGTGATCCAGGTGCAGGTAAATAGATGCCACAGTATCCTAGAAGCTCCATTAGCTTAGATTAACCATATCACACAGACACATGCAGGTTGGCAAAGCCCCTCAGGATCACCAAGTCCAACCTAGAACCCTACTCTACAACATTCACCTTAAACCATAGCCCCAAGCACATCCAAACCACCCTTAAACACATCCAGAGGGGGTGACTCCACCACCTTCCTGGGCAGCTGATGATTCTTAACAGATCATTTCCTGTCCATCTTGATATCTCCAGACCAGAAAGTGATCTAAAAAATAGCAGTGAATATTTTAACACCCAACCTGCAGAGATCAGCCCCAAACCATGAGCATGAAGCTCATAAAAAGAAACCCCAAGCTGTTCAGATAGTTGCTGTCTTCGAGACATACCAGGAATCAATAGACTTGTTATTTTGGTAGGCTAGGAGCCATCTCACTTCACTTTCACAGTTTCAGCAACTAATGCAAACAAGTTGTCCAAGCTTCCTCTGAAGTCAAACAACAGATAAAATAGCTGATTCAACCCATTTTAAGACTGCCATCAAAGGGGGATGAACCCCTTTTTAGACATGTCTATGTCTCATTGTTGGCAACAAGCAAACCCTGTATGATGGGCTCAGAACAGATGCTTAGCTTTGTTAGAAGGCTAAAGTTGGAGGAGGTGAAGTCTCCTTATTAAGTGCAGGTCGTCTGAATTCTCTCACTCTTCACCTGTCAAATCTTCTTTTGCAGTTTTCAGATTCCAACCCTCATCCCTTGACATGGTTCATTTACATCAAATCATTGCAAAGGCATCAGTTTTCCATAGATTTTTTTTTCCACATGGTAATGTGGTGCTATGAAATAAGACTGAGAAAATAACAAAAACCTCATCAAATTTCTCCCTCAGTTCACAGGTTACTCTGTTCTTGTGGGCAAACACCACCTGGTGCTTCCACAGGAACCAAATGGGGTTTAATGTGGAAAACACTTGGGGGAAATAAAATAGTATGAAAAATACAATTCCTCATAGCACGGGGCTGAAATAATTGTCACAGACCTTTGTTCTGATATCCACTTTTTGGGGGTATTTCAGCCTAATTTGGTGCCTCACTGACTGACTCTGAGCGTTCTGCAGACGCTGGGATGTGACAGAACATTACACTCTTGGTGCAGCCTTGCTTACCTACTGACCAAGATGGCTGGAGATGTCCTTGCAGCAGTTTTTAACACTAAATTACATCTTTCTGTGTGGTGGGTTGGCTCCAGGCAGAAGCCAAGCACCCACCCATTGTCTTGCTCCATCTCCTCTCCTGTGGGACAGGGAAGAAACAGAAGGCAGGTGCAAGGACTTGTGGATCTAGATAGTCATAGAATGGTTTAGGTTGGAAGGACCTTCAAAGATCATCCAGTTCCAACCCCCTGCCATAGGCAGGGACACCTCCCACTAGAACAGGTCACTCAAGGCCTCATCCAATCTGCCCTTGAACACCTCCCTGGGCAACCTGTGCCAGTGTCTCACCACCCTCACTGCAAACAACTTCCTCCTAACATCCACTTTCAATCTCCCCTCTGCCACTTCAAACCCTCCTCATCCTGTCATTACAATGACAATGTAATAAGTGAAGCAAAAACTGCACACACAGGCAGTGCACAAAGGTGAAGTCATTCACTGCTTCCCCCAGCAGACAGGTAACACAGCCAGTGCCTGAAAAGCAAAAGGGCCTCAGCGTGTGCAACAGCTACTTTGGGAAACAGAATCATCAATGTAAACATGATTGGATCCAAATATTCTTTCAATTTAACTCCTGGATGTAGTATGTATGGTCTGGGGACAACTCCAGGTTTTCTAACAAAACTCTTGCAGGTTTTCTTCACTTGAGTGCTGAATGAGAGGTTACTGACTGCACCCAGTTTGCTTCAGACAAACACCTGGACTGTTCTTGTCCAATTTTGTTCATTTACAAGAGCTGCAGGCCAAGTTTAGCTTTCCCGAGTACACCAACAAACAAGTGAAACTCATTTTTCATCATCATCATCATCAGTCCTTTGTGTGCTTCTACAACAAATGTAGCACTTGAGAAGCTCTCTCTGCCTCCGTTCAAAATCACTTTCCTAACTCTCTCCTGCCTTCCCCACATTAGTTCATGTATTTCAATGAAACATGCTTTTAGTGGTCTGGCTTCATCTGAACTGCACCTGCACAGGCCTGACCATTTGTTTTAATGCCTTCAGTGGTGACCACAGAATCATAGAAATTCAGAGGCTGGAAGGCTCCTCCAGAGATATTATCCAGTCCAACCTCCCAGTCAAGCAGGATCCCCTAGGGTAGTTTGCACAGGAAGGCACATAGGTGGGTTTGGAAAGTCTCCAGAGAAGAAGACTCCACAACCTCTCTGGGCAGTCTGTTCCAGGGCTCTGTCACCCTCACTATAAAGAAGTTTCTCCTCATGCTGAGCTGAAACCTTCTGTGTTCCAGTTTGCATCCATTGCTCCTTGCCTTATTGCTGCCCACCACCAAAAAGAGCTTGGCCTCAGCCACTTGACACCCACCCCTCAGATATTTGTACACATTAATAAGATCTCCTCTTAGTCTTTTCCAGACTAACCAGCCCCAGGATTCTCAGTCTCTCTTTGTAGGGGCCACAAGCATTCATCCATTTCCTCCTCCTTTCCCAGAGATTTTATTGCCGAGTGCCACATTGTGCAACATGAGAGAAGCCTTTGATCAGCTGGGCTCAGGTCTCCATGCTGAGCCCCCTCCAAGCCTCTTGCCCATCCTCAGCCTACTCTTTGGAGAGGAGGAGAGAAAAGCTTGGATGCTGTGCCAGCACTGATCAGCCATAACAAGAGTGCTGGTGCATTATCAAGTCTGTTTGAGCCCCAAATGTAACTCACAGCACCATATGGGCTGCTGTGAAAGAAGTTAACTCTATCCCAGCTAGTCCCAGCACGCTGTGAAGTGGAGTAGAAGGGTTGGAATTATTACACAGGATTCCTTCCTTAAAAAACTCCCTTCTGATTCTTTCCCAGATTTGGTGAAAGAGGGAGCTCCTCCATATTCTCATTCTTTGCCTATAATGGCACTTTTTTTTTCCAGAAGTCCAATGCATTCTGAGGTGTATTAGGAGAGGTGTGATTAGTAAGTCAGGAGAGGTTCTGCTCCACCTCTACTCTGCCCTGATGAAGCCACATCTGGAATATTGTATCCAATTCTGGGCCCCTCAGTTCAAGAAGGACCTCGGGGAATAGCTTGAAAGAGTCCATTGCAGAGCCACGAAAAGGATGGAGTGGGACACCTTCCTTACAAGGAGAGCCTGAGGGAGCTGGGGCTTGGAGCTTGCAGAGGAGGAGACTGAGAGGTGACCTCATTACTATTTATAAATATGCAAGGGGTGAGTGTCAAGCGGAGGGAGCCAGGCTCTGCTGGGTGATGCCCAGTGATAGGACAAGGGGCAATGAGTGGAAGCTGAGGCACAGGAAGTTCCATGGAAACAGGAGGAAAACTTTGTTTCCCTGTGAGGGTGACAGAACCCTGGAACAGGCTGCCCTGGGCAGTTGGGGAGGCTCCCTCTCTGGAGACTTTCCAAACCCACCTAGATGTGTTCCCTCTATGACCTCCTCTAGGTGATCCTGCCCTGCCAGAAGGGTTGGAATGGATGAGTCTTTGAGGTCCCTTCCAACCCCTAACACTCTGTAATTCTGTGCTTCTGCCATTAGGCCAGGTAATACCTAATATTATTATGATATAAAGCTTATTTAGAATTTGCTGCTTATTTCTTCCAGCATTAGCCCTTCATTGGTACATATTCTCTGGTAATTAACAGGGGTTTCAAGGTTTCAAATGAATCCTCTTTAGACTGTGCTAGAGAATATTCCCTTTGAAGTTGTCATAGCTGTTTTTTCTGGACATTTCTATTGATAACAGACACAGTCTAGATGGTTCTTTTGTTTTTGCTATCAACAATTTAGGTGCTTCTTTCTTTAGAGGTATAAAATCTCCAAGTTTAGGAACCGTGTTTGTACAATGAAAAGACTATTTCTGCCATTCTTTGTGTATGTTGGGGTTTGGAGGAAGAGAGTGGCTTTCTGATATGTTAAATGTACCAATGCAAACATACCAGTCAGTCAAAAGAGAGAGCTATGAAAGCTACACCAAAATTCAGTGATGAGTCCTCCTTCTGACTCAGAGTGCGTGCATATATTTCAACTATTTTGGAAGGTAAGAGCAGAAGAGCACCAAAAAAAGAAAAGAGATGAATCAATGTAGAGAAAAGGACTATACTAGAGCCTGAATTTCTTTCACAGGATCACAGGATGTCAGAGATTGGAAGGGACCCAAAGAGATCGAGTCCAATCTCCCTGCCAGAGCAGGACAGTTTTAAAGTTTAAACTTTAGTGATTACTCAGCACCCTGCTTGCAAATGGTTAATTCTTCCACATTATTCACCTCCATCAATACAAGACTGGTGATGTTACATTTATGTATTAAAATATACCTGAGTATAGAGACCTGATATTGCAGGCTCACAGATGTCAGAGGTTGGAAGGGACCCAAAGAGCTCATCCAGTCCAACTCCCCTGTCAGAGCAGGACCAGACAGTCCAGCTCAGGGCACACAGGAACACATCCAGACAGGCCTGGAAAGGCTCCACAGAAGGAGGCTCCACAACCTCTCTGGGCAGCCTGTTCCAGGGCTCTGGAAAAGAAGTTCTCCCTTGTATTGAGCTGGAACCTCCTGTGCTGCAGCTTCCATCCATTGTTCCTTGTCATATCCCAGGCAGCAGTGAGCAGAGTCTGTCCCCCCCCACTCCTTACCCCCAGCCTTCAGATATTTATAAACATTTATTAAATCCCCTCTCAGTCTTCTCCAGACTAAGCAGCCCCAGGTCTCTCAGCCTCTTCTCATAAGGCAGTGTTCAAATCCCCTCAGTATCCTCACAGCCCTCCACTGGACTCTCTCCAGCAGATCCCTGTTCCTCTTCAACTGGGGAGGCCAAAACTGAAGGCAGTACTCAAGATGAGGTCTCACCAGGGCAGAGCAGAGGCAGAGGGGAGCCTCCCTCGATCTGCTTTCACTGATATAGATACTCAAACAACATGAAGTCAGTCTCTGTGTGGACTACAGGCTCCTCTGTAAATGTTCCTTGCATTTAGGAGATTTGCATCTGGCTCGGCACTGCCAGGCAGCAGAGAAAAAGGCAAAGGGAAGAGATATTCCAAATTCATCAAAACCCTTCAAACAGAACCCCAGGGCTGAGGGGTGGTGAAGCAGGTCTATGGAATGAAGACAGCAGAAATGTATGCACCATATGATAAAAATACTCTGTGATACAGCAAAGCAACTCCTCGTGTGGTTTGCTGCAGCTCCTGGTCTGCCTCCCCAAAATAACTCTGCCTCCTTTGGGGCTTCCCATATGATTAAATGCTCACAACTCATTTAAGGGTTCTACCCTGCACTTCTTCATGCATGCAAAATCAGTGGGATTCTCATTCAGCTGATTTCTGGGATAGACCTAAGAAGTTCAGTCACTGCTATTTTGGATAGATAGAAGCGAATTGTATCTCTCAGTGAATTTATTGAAGGATGCTGTCTCCTCTTTCCTCATAAGCTGCCTGAAAACTTACCGCAATACCTCCCTAAACAATTATGTACTAAGTAATGTTTCATTTCCATAAGAAATTAGTGAAGTCTCACTCATTTGAAAAGGGGTTTCAGAGTAAAGGCAAAAGGAAAATGGACCTTAAATATCAAATAGAGAATATCAAGAGACTTAGCGAAGTTCACTGAGAACTTTTCAAGCTTTTTTTCTTTCTTTCTTTTCCCTTTTTTTCCTTTTTCTTCTTTCTTTTTTCTTTCTCGTTTTCTTTTTATTCTTTTTTCTTTTTCTTTTTTTTTTCTTTTTCTTTTTCCTTTTTCTTTTCCTTTTGCTTTTTCCCTTTTTTTCTTTTTCTTTTTTATTTTTGTTATTTCTCTTTTTCTTTCTCTTTTCCTTTTTCTCTTTCTCTTTTTCCTTTTTCTTTTCCTTTTTCTTTTTCTTTCCCTTTTTTATTTTTCTTTTCCTTTTTTCTTTTTCCTTTTCTTTTTTTTCTTTATCCTTTTCCTTTTCTTTTCCCCACTGGTAACCACAGTGATCATAAAATACAAAACAAGGCTGATACACTAATCGCCAGTTTGTATTTAACTAAGTGATCCATTTGACTGCTCTATGTGCTGGCAGATATTTGTGTCTGGAATAAAAAAAAAGAACTCATAATTTCTTTTGGTGAGTATCACACGTGTCTGTTTGGCAGGAAGATTCAAGTATTAATCTTTCCACTCTGCTGGTGGAAATGAAGGAAGAGGGAGGACCTAGATAAATTTTGTTCTTGCTGGCCCTGTGTACTCAAGGGAACTACAGCTACTTGTGGCAGTCCTTTGTGGGTTTTTGTCAAGGACTAGGGCTGGCCACAAGACAAATGACAGATGCTCTCTATTAACCTCTCTGCTTTCCCAAAGGGGAAGATAAAGGGAATAAGGGAAGCAGATCGATTTGCCGGGAGGAAAAAAAAAAAAAAACAAAACAAAAAAACCCCCCATCTAAAATAGCTTTAATGAAAATAATATCATTAAAATGAAACAGATACAAATAGGTACAGAACTGATATTGAACCCAACCTGAACTGTTGATGGCAACTACATCACTGTCACCACTGATGCTGTGTGCAGGTACTGAGGAAGTCTCTGGACTCAGCAACAGATGGGAAGTAGCTCAGGAGTTGGAACTGGATTCAGGAATGTGCAAATTGATATCAAAGGCTGAATGGACAGAGTCCTCCTCTGACATCACTCACTGAAGAAGAGTTTCGACACTCCTGATGCCTAAGCTTTATACTGCACGTGCCATAAGCAATGGAATTCCTTGCTGGTCTCCGTAGGTGTCTTTCTGCAGCCCAGCCCTTGGCCCTAAATCTCCCCATCAGCATCACCACTGCTAGAAGCAGCCATTGCCTGTGCAAAAGTGCCCTGAGCTTTAGAAAGTGCCCTCACCAAAAAAAAGATTGAGCTGAACAAAATCAGTCCTGTTTTAGCTCAAACCAGGACACTTACACAATATGGTGTTGCCTTCGGTTGAAGGCATGGTGACCTGGTTCAGGAACAGTACGACGGCCAACCCCGGCCGCTCGGTCCATCAGCTCACAGACACCAATGTGGTGGATGGCAAATGGCGTTTATTGATAAGCAGCACAGCATTATATAGTCAAAGTTTGCTATGTCAGTTCTGTCTGCTTGCATCGTAACTGACCATTATTGGCCAAAGGCTATCAGAGGAGGGACCCTATCTTTCCGTACAGTGCGGTATCTTCCGGCCGCCAGGCCCTGACTACCACAATATGGGAACAGCCTTGCTGGGAAACGTGAAGTGGAGCTCAAAGCAAAGACTATTCAAATGGACATATCCATGTGGGCTCTAGAACATAATCTGTGCTGGAGATTCTGAATATATAAACAGAGTTTACTTCCAGCAGATCTCAGTATCTGATTATTTCTTTCCCATCTATTGTCCACTGGGATGGTAATTACAGAAAGCTTTCATTCAGGTTTGAAGAGAGAATGGCACCTGAGCTGTGCATGGGCAACAAAGCACAAAACCAGAACTCTCTTTCAGGGTCAGTGTTTGAAGTCAGTCTGGGCTGTCTGAATGTACACACTGCCTAAGCTCCAGTGTTTGAATACACTTTTGAAGAGATCAGGAGAGAGGTTCACAAAAATAGTTATTTTAAAACAGGCTTCTGGATTTGAACTAATATTCACTGGGTATTAGTGTTTGCTCAGCCTGACCTGTTTCTTGCCCTGTCTAATACAGTGTAAGGTGTTTGGGGAAAGGGTTTTGTATGGTGGTAGGTGCACAACTGGCAGAATTGCAGACTGAAACTCTACACATCTTCTGAGCTATCCTGTTCAGACCAGAGGTGAGGATGTAAGAGACAAAACATTCAGAAAGCAGCTTACACTCAGTCAAGCACAGGACAATTTAGTTATATTCTTAGAAGGATGACTCACTCTGCCAATACCACCATATCAAAGAAATGACCTACACTTCATAAAATAGCATTTCAGTTTAAGTGGACAATTCACTTTCCCATTTTTAGTTTTTAATAGAGAAGTGGCTATAAGATATAGCTCTGTTAAAAAAAATAATAAAAAAAGCCATATATAGCACTGAAGCAATTTTCTAAAAATAATGTGAGGAATTTATGTAAAATGATATCAGGCTTCAAGCACATCCAGCAGACAATATTGTGAAGCATCTCCTGTGGCTTTGCTATGTGATCTGGAAGTCCAAGAAGTCTAATTTAATAACCTCACTGAGAGAGTCGCAAAGAGATAAAAGCATTGGATTGAGAAAATTCATTTAGGCGAAATAAGGTGTTCTGCAGTGGAGGAATCTGCTGAAAGTTGTGCTAATCATACCTGGAGAAGAGAAAATGGAAATAGTAGGAAGCTGAACTGAGGCTACTTTCATTAGGTGATCAGTGTAAGAAACAAACCAAGCTAACTCCACTAATTTGCAATCAAACAAACAGCTCCAAGATGTGAAGTGAGTGTAAGGCTTGCCCTTAATTCAATTTTCCTTTTACTAACATGAGAAAAGTAAAGTAAAAAGTGGAAAGAGCAGAGGCCAGTGATGCAGTTCATTCTCCATGACAGTTCTGCCTGCTCAGGCTCTCAGATTTCTTTCATAACATGACTAAAGAAAACAGGGTTCAATAGTCTCAGAGTTTCATTTATCCCTCTTAGAAGTCCAGGCACAGCACAATGCAATTATGGTAGTGGTTATTCAGAGTTGAGAGATTGTAGAGACGTGAAATTTGCTTTGGGTTTGGGCAGCTTTGTTTGGTTTAACTGTTCTTGCAGAGGAATGTGCCAGCAGAGGGACTTGTAAGCTCTTTTTTTCAAGTTAATTTAAGACTTTTTTTGGAATTCTTGGTTACTTGCTAAAAAGAATAACTCTAATCAGCAGAACACATGTACAGATTAATGCCTGCAAAAGCCCACATATCTGGAGAGTTACAGCCGCCTGCTGTTGCAGGCTCAAGGATTTGAGGCTTTCTCAAGGGCTCTTCACTCCCCACAGGAGCCCTCCAGGAATGCCCACAAGGCAGTGAGCAGCTTGCCCAGCGCAGGCAGCAGGCGCGCAGAGCCACTGCAGCACTGCAGCCAAGCTCCTTAGCCCTGCTTGGCATTCCTGGTGTCACCCAGCTCTGAAGCAGGACAGAGAAGCGATTCAGTCTAGAGCCAGCAGCCTGAAAGCAGATTTTAACCTCTATTTTGGCAGACTCAGCAGTGACACACTGGCAGATTTCTCATTACGCCCATCCTGTGCTGCTCTGAGCTCAGTGTTCAGAGTAGTACTGGCAAGCCTAAGTGAGGGAAGCGAATCACAGGGGAGGAATCCAGTTGTGAAATGGGAGAGCACCCAGAAGATCAGCAACAGCCAACATTCCAAACTTGCTTTCCTTCCATTTCCTTTTGCCCTTGTTTTACTTCCACAGCCTTGCTGATGCTACCTCTATCTGTACCTGCCTCAATTGTTGTTTGACTGTAAGAGTTACATCTCTGTTTGGCTGTGAGAGTGATGACAACTGGCTCCTGTTAGGAATGGGGTCAGAAGTTCAGGATTGCTGAGCTCTTGCTGACTTCAGGCACTGCACAGTATATTGAGATGAAACTGTGCCTCCTGCGTTACACTTCTGCAGGCTTCAAACTCAAATTGGTTCACTAAATAATTTTGCTTCATGGAAAACAAGCACCAGATGAAACATAGCACAGCATTAAAGCTATTTCTGGAGGTGAATATAGAGCACTTCCAGGTAGGAAAATCTAGACAGTGATGAAACTGAAATCAGTCTGAGCTGAGCTCTGATGATCAACTAGTTGTGTTTATCACATTTTAACCTCATCCCCTGCATGTACATATAGAGCTTTTAAGAATTCCAAAGTTGGTGCTTCCATACAGAAGATGTAGTGTGTCATTACTGCACAGTCCTTGGTTCTGTAAGGTGATGAGGCACTTCGACTCTGATCCAACACAGGACATGACCCAACATAAGCTCAGACACATTCTTAACTTTAAACAGTAGCAGCTCCAGGGCTCTATCTGAAGTCATTGACAAAGCTTTTACTCACTGTGCGGGACACTGGTGACAGAATTGCAATATATTGACAAAACCCAGGATTTTAAGCACCTTGATGAAGCATCTGGCAGCTATATGGAGTTGACAGCAGCCCAAAAATGATGTTGAGGTTTCCTCATGCCACTGTGTGGTCTGTGATCTGTTGTCTTCTCTTTTGCCAGCTTTGAGGCTGCCTAACCCTCCTGTAAGGCATTGAGATCCCTAAAGAAATTGAGGGAAAAAGATCAACTTGTAATAGGCTCCTGTCAGATTGATGAGCTGAATGGGTTCATCACAAGGCACAAGGAGAGCCAAGGCTGGCTTGCAGGAGAAGCCAGAGCGCCATGTGTGAGTGGAAGACAGTCACTGGGGAGGAGGAGGATCAGGGAGCACCACCTCAAGACACACATCTACTCCAAAATCTGGCCTCCCAGTATTCCTTTCAGGCAGATATACACACATCTATGCACACACACTCCCACACCACTGCCTTTTTCCTTTGGATCTAAACCACCTGGGCTGCCCAGGGAGGTGGTTGAGTCACCAAGCCTGGATGTGTTTAAAAGTTGTTTGGATGTGGTGCTTGGGGATATGGTTTAGGGTGAACCTTGTAAAGTAGGGATATAGGTTGGACTTGGTGATCCTGAGAGGCTTTTCCAACCTGAATGTTTCTGCAATTCTGTGACTGAAATCTTTGCAGTTGATTCCATACTGGGAAGGTGGAATGTAATTTATAATGTGTTTTATTGAAGTGAGAATTACCTTACCACTATTTCTGCATGTCCCTGTATTTTGGTCTGCAAAGCAGACATTTTGTTTAATCTGCAGAAGAGCATTAACAGGTATCTGGAAAAGTTTTGAAGCCTATTTTTTCCTACAGGTACAAACAAGATATCCCTACAAAAAATAGACAAAGTGAAAGAGATGAAAGATTATTAGAACCCAGGAGTTGTGCTTACAGCTCCTTACAGCAAAAGGAACATTGGATTGATTATTACACACCTGCCTAATACCTTTGGAGGCATAAATGCCAGCTGGGATTTGTGTTTGTAATCTTGATAGCCTTACCTGCATGAACAGATGTTCTGCTTCTCTTTAAAAAAAAAGCAACCAACCCTGCAATTCCATACAGAGACCCTGGTAACCCTGTGCTTTGCTTTGTCACACTGACCTGACAACTGAGGCTTTGTGATGTAAGAACACAGCTGAGCTACCTCCACACAGGAGTATAGTGAGGGATCGGATTTTTTCTGCATCAGTCTGGACACACTGCTAATCCTCTCCCTGGAAATTTCAGAGGTGATCAGATACTGTGTTCCAGAAGGAAGGAAGGACAGAAGGCTACCTCCTACCATGTCCTTTCCTTTTTAATCATGTAAAGAAGAAGGAATGCCTGTTAGAGACATGGAGCTGCTTTCAGGTAAGAAACAGGAAAAGTAGGCTCCTTCTCTGTCTGATTTGTTATGCAAAGTGTTCTGAGCAATGGCACTTTCCCCTACAGCTATATTCTTTAAAACAGTTTGCAGGATACTAAGATGGGTTTAAACTGGCAGAGGGAAGATTTAGACTGGATGTTAGCAGGAAGTTCTTTATGGTGAGGGTGGTGAGACACTGGCATAGGTTGCCCAGGGAGGTTGTGGCTGCTCCCTCCCTGGAGGTGTTCAAGGCCAGGTTGGATGAGGCCTTGAGTGACCTGTGCTAGTGGGAGGTGTCCCTGCCTATGGCAGGGGGTTGGAACTGGATGAGCTTTGAGGTCCCTTCCAACCTTACCATTCTATGATTAAACACCCTTTTGATAGTGCATATTGAAAGATTTTGAAAAGAGACCTCTTCATTCTTCTGTGTCACTGGGAGAATCAGAAGGCATCCTTAAAACTGCCTTGTTTTATGCTGAGCTTTAAGTCATACAAAGATTCCCATCCTAATACACACATAGCTGTAGAGTTGTAGATTTACTCCCAGGCACCCAGTGATGGAA
>WBNM01035513.1:150241-163407 GCA_013399055.1 Ramphastos sulfuratus | reverse complement strand
GATTCTATGATTCTATGACACATACCAGTGCAAGAGGCTATCATCCTTATTATGCTCTGGATTAGTTGTGTGCTTGTAAACCATCACACCAGAAGGATCTGTAGTCTGAATTGGGAATGGACATTTCCAAACATGACAATGAATTCAGATCATCTGTTATGTTAATGAGGCATAGATAGATATGATAATTACATTAATCACATAGGCAAAAAATAAAGCCTCCAGTGCTGTTCAGCGTCCAACTTCTGGGTGCACAATTAATTACCAACCATAATTACAAAGGGAGGGAGGATTTATCATTAATGAAACAAAGGAAAGAAATAGAATGCTAAAGCCACATGCCAAGGGTAGGGTCAACATCAATCCACAGAGGTTCACCATACATTAAACTCTGTCTTGTCTATGCTGCTTCAGAGCAGGCTGTGGCTTTGCCTGTGATGAACAAGACAAAGTCTCAGCCTGGCTTTAGTCCAGCTCCCAGCCCTCAGTGCAGTGCCACATTTACTTCCCCTCTCATCCTGCTGCAATCATTTCTTTACCTCTCCCTGTTGCAGGAACACATCCAATGCTCAACTGGCACTGCTCAGAACCCTGTCTGTACACATTCTCTTTCAGCTGAAGCTTCCAAAGACAGTCCCAGCACTTTCTGTCACTGTGTTAACTGAAATCACATTTTCCTACAGCCATCCTGTACTTCTATGTGAGAAACAATTCTGCCTGCTCACAGCTGAAAGATATGGCTGATGGCATCTGAAACGTGAGGTCTGCAGTGCTCCCACAGCTGAGCTAGGGCAGAGAGCCCTTAGAGTGTGGGTGGCTGGAAGAGAATCTGCAGAATGGCAACTGGGTGATGAATTTAGTTCCTCTTGCCCGTTGAGCCTGCACTGCAGTGAGGCACAGAGAGCAAATGTCTCTGACTGAGGTTGTGCCTGATAGATGGGAAGCTGTGCTGCAGGGAGCCTTCAGGGCTTGCCACCTGGGCTCCTCGTGAGGCACAAAGGATTGTCCTGATGGTACAGGCCCTCCTTTGGGATGTTTTGTCCAGGCACCTGTAGACAGGTGCAAAGAGGCTCTGCAAGGAGTTTTGGGGAGCTATTTGGCCAAGCACTGCCTTGCTCACAAGACCCCACTGCACAGCATAGAGGTGCCAGAAAGGTGGCCTCTGGGGAGCAAGGTTAGTCCCTGTAGTGACACAGGACTGTCCTGGATGCTGCTGAGCTGCTCTCTGCCATCAGCTGATGGCACATAACTCAACCCAAAGACCTCCAGCAATTCTAACTAGCTCCTCTCTTTTCCTTTTGGACCTTATGCTGTTTGTTGTTTTTCCTCTTGGTTTATTAATTTATCCTGTCTCGGCATCTCCAGCTTCACCTTTTTCTGTCTCACAGCTCTTTCCCTGCAGTCTGAGTCAAGGTAACACAGCTAAGCCATGTCAGGGCTGGACCCTGGGTCCTTTGTACCCACAGAAGTAAACTCCTGAGAGCAGGGGGGTCGTGGCAGGAAGTTGAAGGAGAGAGGTTTATTGGAAACCCTTGAGAAATCGGTGGGCAGAAAGCTAGCACCAAAGCTGCAGGTTTTGTGCACCTCAGCAACAGTCACCTGTATTCTTCACTGCTCCCTGCTTGTCCTGTGACCTGGAACCTCCTTCCCTAGTACCTGCAGCCATTTATTTTTCTTAATGAGCTCCATAATGCCTCTGTTTCTGTCAGACCTAGAGAAGGGCCATCTGCAGCAGCTGAGGCCAGGAATTCATCTACAACAAGCTACACAGCACCTGCATGCTTGGGAGTTATTTCTTGTTGTTAAACAGTTGTCCTAAAATCTGCCAGGGGCTTCTCTGCCACATTACACAACTGTGCACCACCATGACTTTAAAACACCTTCCTTAGTGATCTGGCAGAGCAGTGTGAGGTCACAGCTGAACAGATTATCCAACTGACAACAAAAAGCAATCATTAATTGTTTCCAAACCTTGCTTATGCAAATAAATCAGAAAACAATTACTATATGTTTAAAAAAAACAACAAAACCACCAACACCCCACCCCACCCCCCACCCCCTCTTTGTTTATGAAAGCTTTGCTTTGTGAAATGTGCCCAAAGCCTGTATGAAATGTTTGTGTCCAAAGATGAAGCCAGAGATGGAAGAAGTCTGCCAGCCCCCACTGCACCACCCGGTGTTACTGCCAGCAGTTGTTCATTCCTGCATCTGCATCCCCACTGCCACATGGGCAGAATGGCACCTGGCCCTTTGCTGCGGCTCTTTGCTGCAGCCCTGTACTGGAGGCTGCACTGTGCTGCTCTCTTCCACCAGCTGGGCAAGGCTGGCTCCCAACATGCCAATTCTAACCCTATTTTCAGACACAGGAAATACCATTTTATGTAAGATTGGGCTTCCTGAAATGCTTGAACAGAGCTCATGAGGTCAGCAATGGGTGGGTTTACTGCGGCAGTGGCACCACTCGATGTGCTGCTGAACTCTCCTGTACAAGATGCTCTCCGCACATCTTACTGCTGTAGACCTCCAGGGAGGTTGTGTAGCACAGAATCACCCAATGTGATCTTCAATTGCATTCTGTGATTCTGTGCTCCACAGCCTCCCTGGGCAACCTCTGCCAGTGTCTCACCTCACTGCAAACAACTTCCTCCTAACATCCAGTTTCAATCTCCCCTCTGCCACTTCAAACCCATTGTCCCTTGTCCTGGCATTCCAAGCCCTTGTCAATAGTCCCTCCCGGGCTTTCCTGTAGCCCCCTTCAGATGCTGCAAGGCCACTCCAAGGTCTCCTGGAAGCCTTCTCTTCTGCAGGCTGCAGAGCCCCAACTCTTGTAGCCTGTCCTCATAGCAGAGCTGCTGCAGCCCTCTGAGCATCTTCATGGCCTCCTCTGGACTGGCTCCAACACTTCCATGTCCTTCCTGTGCTGGGGGCTCCAGAACTGCACACAGGACTCCAGGTGGGGAAGGTAATGACACTGGAAGTAGTAAACATTTTCCCCCTTAATTTCCAATCAAAGTTATTTTGTGCAACACTTACATCTCCTCTTTGTTTTGAATGTGCTCCTTTGAATCCAAAGCAGCCTCCCTCACAGCTGGTGTCGTCTCCGGGACACTGCCCTTACCTCCAAGCTTTCCCTTTGCTCAATGAAATACAGCAGCCCTGCTGTCCACTCAGAGAAGGAAGCTGGCTCTCTCATACCCCATCTCTGCACCAAAACAGAGTCCACTCTTGCATGTCAATGCTTTGGAGCTGCATAAAGGAACTGTACTGGATGCTATTCTCCAATTGTGTTCATACATCCCCCTCGCTACTAAAACCAGATGGCTCTGCTGGCAGCTTGCTTCAGGCTCTGTCTTCCACTGGCCAGGGCTGGCACTGCAGGGGCTGCTTCCTCAGCCACCACAACTACTGCTGTGAAGCTGTTTCTGACATTGCTCCAGAGATGACACTTGTTCAACCTTGTCCAGCCACAAAGCTTGGTCAGACACCAAAGCTGTCACTCAGTGTCCTTTATCACACAGCCTGGCAGATGCTGAGCTTTGTGTGGCAGTGATTAAACAGCACACAGGGGCTTTCAGCAGCTGGCAGCCAGGGACTGCAGCTGATGGGCATGGTTTGTGTCTGTCTGGTTTGCTATTTGATCCTGTCTCCTGTCATGCACCTACCATGCATTACAAGAGGTGTTCAGATTAGCCAAACATTGAGCATGTTTTCAGTGTCAGGTGCCAACTGTTTGCATTCTGCATGCTGTCATAGGCATTTTTTTTTTCATCTTCATTTCCACTTCATGATATCACATCTCTCTTGCACAGGGCCGTTAGTCCTTCGGTGGACCACAGACATCCTGCCCCTGAGTTCATAGAGTCATAGAATGTATGGGGCTGGAAAGGACCTTGAAAGATGATCTGGTCCAGCCCCCTTGCCAGAGCACACTGGAACAGATCCAGATGGTTCTTGAATATCTCCAGAGAGGGTTTGACCAGTTACACTTCTGCAGCTGCTTTTGTTTTCGCTCTTTTCCAGGCATTTTGTAGCAGGCGGAAGAAGTTAATTCAAGTAGAGTCACCTCTTTATTCCATACCAACTCAGTACTTAAACCTCTAATTTAAGTTTAAATTATCTCAGAAGCTCAATCTCAGAGAAGTTTTAGATGGTTAGAATTTGTGATACTAAATCATTAGCATCAGCTACCCCCTAGCATTTTTTCCTGGCAGAGCGAAGCACCTCGGGACAATCTCCTAGGTCTCCTTACAAGGCAGTCCTCCGGGAAGGAAAGAGACAAAGCAAAAGAAGGAAAAATGGCAACTGATAAAGGTTCAGCTGGTTCAGTTTTAGCTGTTGTGAAGTCCCTCTGCCTTCGCAGAGCTGAGGAGAGCTGAACTAAGCTGAACTAGGGACTCTGTGGCCCTCTAAGGGCACCCCTGAAGGATGAGGCTGTTAGTGGGTGAGGAGGAAGGTCTGGTTAGCTTTATGGGAAGGCAGTGATTTGCTCTGAGCCCATGCCTCCAGCTTAGGCTAGTCTTCATTGCCAGGTTGTTTGTTGCATGGGAAAGAGATGCAAGCTGACATTTAAACAACATGAGCAGTAATTTCCCAGGTTCAAAAGAATGAACTCATCCCATAAGCATTTTGTGCTGTAGATCAGCGAGCACTTGAGGAACTCCCGCACATTGCTTCACCTTAACGAGGCACTCATCTGAGCTGTTAGCTTTGCTTCTGCTGAGCAAAAGGCAGGGCAGTGGTTTTCATTCTGCTTTAGAAACAGGGAGCTGTGTTCTCAAGCTTCCTGAATGTGCTCACCAGATTAATTCTCATTTGGTTCATTGTAGTGGATGTTCTTACCTGAGTTCCAGTTGGACTGGAGTATCTCAGCTGGTGATGTGTTCACTTTCTGCAACACACCTCCTCATCCATTTTCGTACAGTTATCGAATGCTTTGGGTTGGAAGGGACCTTTAAAGGTCATCTGGTCCAACCCTTTTTCATGGTCTTCTAGTCAAGGTTTCTGTTCCTCTTTAGCAGGCATCAATAAACATAAAAGAATATTCCCACTTTTGAATCAGCTCTTTTATTTTGTCACAACCAGTTCTGTGTAGCAATGCAACAGCCCTTGCCTTGTGCTCCCATCACCTGAGTCTCTTGTCCAACTTGGCTGCACTGGTAAAGTTTTCCACTTCCAGTACTGAAGAATCTAGGTGTAAAGCACAACCATGCCCTCCACACAAGATGAGCAGAGGAAGCCAAACCAATGTGTGCACCCTCAGCAGTCCTTTGTTCCAACAACAGAGAATTTTGACAGTTGTCTTTAAAAAAAACCCAGAGATCCTTTACACGTGCTAAGCTCTGCTGTAAAAAATCTGCATGCTGCAGGACCTCTGTGTTTCTATTTACTAAACATATCCAAGTTAGTCACACAACACAAGTGAAAAACCTCCTGGCTGTAGCACTGCAGCCATGCAACAGACAAAATTCTGCCCACGAGCTTGGGAGAGTTTTGTTCCCGGGACATTTAGAATTAGATTCTTAGCTTTTAACAGAGTTATGATTAGTATCAAGAGTGACCTGCAAGTAACTACTCTAATAACATTACAACCATGAGCATCCAGAAATGTTTACATGGTACTGATGTGGGAGACAGCAAAAAGCTTTGGTCTGTCACAAAAGCACCAATACTCCCCAACAGCCAGTCTGCATGTCTGAAAGGGAATGGAAGACAAAGGAGTGTTTGGAAAGTGTGGGAAAACAGGCCAAGTGGATGAACATCTGCCCAATCTTTTAAAAGGCAAAATATTTTAAAGGAGATGTGGAAAGCACCAACCAAAATAGTTCCAATGAGACGCTTCAAAGAGAGCACTGTGCCGTGAGGGCCAGCACCAGCACTGTCTCAGCAGCAACAGCAATGTGAGCTGCAACGGCAATGTGATCTACAGCAGCACAGTCAGGTAGAGGTCCAATGTTTGTAGAGATTGCAAGAGGAAAAATATCAGTGGGCCAAGTCTAACCCAGAGGCTGATGGATAACAGTGTTAACAGCCAGGAGAGCACAGGAACGATTGCTGCTCTGGGCACTCGTCCAAGCTACCACAGCCGCTTGGGCACAGAGGGGAGAAGCTGCTCTGAGGGCAAGGGGTAACAACAGCAACCACACAGAAGCTCTGCTTTGCACTGCAAACTCATAAACAGCCCAAGGCTTGATTAAAACTTGTGCTGTGCTCTTCCATTAATTAAATTAATAAGAACAGAGTAAGGCTCCAAGTCTACCCATAGACTGCAGGTGGTTTACTCGGGGTCACTGTGGGTGTACCTTGTGGTGCAGGAAATTCTGGGCATGCAGAAGTATAAATCTTTCATCAAGTCTCTGCTCCCTCATGCATTGCATTTGCATGGGTTTTTTTCTGGTGGGGAAAAAATAGGAATAACTGGGAAAGAAAACTATACAAAAGGCAGATGTGCAGGCACAGGATGCTGCTCACCAGTGGATGGCCAACGAAGCCAGAGCAGCAGCAGGCGATGCAATGAGCTGAACTGAATGGCATTTAAATTGTGGGTGTATAGCCCTGGAAGACAAACTCAGCACCATGCTGCCTGTCTCCTCTCTAAGCAGCTTCCACAGAAGTCATTCCCCACTCTGCACAGGACAGGCTACACTTCACTCCCTCAGCAGGTCCTGAAGTCACTAAGGAACAGTTTCCCAAGCTTTACCACACTCTTCAGAGCTGACTCATTGCAGAACACCTCCAGATCTTTTACCGCTTAATTTATAGCTATGGCAAATGCCAATAAAATTCATATGAATGGCAGAACTCTTGCCAAAAAGCATCAAAACTTACAGCAATGAGCAGTGCCCACAGGAGTGCTAACTGCAATTTTTATTCACGTAAAATTAGGGTTTGACTTCTGTGTCACACGAGGCCACTGTGCTGCCTGGAGGGAGGTCCTGCCTGTGCTGCTGATTCAGCCAAGGAGCCAACAAGGCCCTTGCTTTAAAAAGTATTTTCCGTGTTCTTAGATGCTAAGCTCGAGACACACAGAGCTAACCAAAGGAGTGGAACAGGGAGATCATCCAAGAAGTTATTCTTTTAGATTGAATATGCTCTCACAGTATGGCTTTTAAAGGATGTAGTGTGTCCCACTTATCCAAGTGCTGTTCCATAAGGACCTTAATGGAGCACCAGATTAAAGCTGTTCCCTTTAAAATAGGATTTGAAGTTGTAAAGCCCCTGAGGCTGGATGGCTTTGGTTTGGGGCTTTCCCCTTTGTTCATGCTGTTATGTAACCACTTCAGAGAATGGTGTAGAAAGAAGTTCCAATAATTGTCCAATGTGATGGGATCTCCTGGCAGTGCCCAAAGGAGCACAGAGAGCAGCAGCAGCTTCGGGTTAGCATTTCCATCTAAAATGTGGTTCCACCTATTTAAGATGTTTTTTCCCCTTGTATGGCATGTTCTCCATGGAAAGGATTGCCACCCTAGGGCAGACGAGTACCAGCTGACAGGAGACTGGCACTTGGCAGCTTTTGGAGTAGTAATTTCAATTTGGGTCATTCAATTAGGCCACTCCTGGCTAAAGGTGCAATTTTGTCCTTACTGCAAAGAATCACTTAAGATACAGAATGAAATCAATTAACTCTTCATGAGAAATTGTGTTTTATTGTCTGAGAGTGCTCCACTCAGAGGTCAAGGACTCCTGTCTTCCCTGAGGGTGCTGAGGGAACCACAGGCACTCCAGACATGCCCAACCCCACAACCCAGCTAGTAACTGCTCTTTGCTAGGTGGAGATCTCTGCTGCATCAGGCACCCTCTGCCTTCAGCAGAGTGTATCTTTGTCGGTGCAGCCTGTCAGAGGCATACTCTGGATGCCAGATTTCAGAAGCACAGCTCTTGCCATCTCGTGGCAAAGGTAATGCTCTGCTTCCTCACTTGTTTGGCAGTGCAAGCCAAATTCTTTTAAAGAAAGCTCTAAACCCAAGCACGTAGAAGCAGCCCTTGCAGGCAGTGGAGCCTAGAGGAATGTTGACTCCCAGTGCCAGTAATGCTGAGGGTGCTTGGTTTGAAGGAGTAGGCTTGGTATGTCACCAAACTGTCACTAGTTTAGAGGGCAGACTTAGAATCACAGAATCAGTCAGGGCTGTAACGGACCACAAGGATCAGCCAATTCCAATCCCCCTGCCATGGGCAGGGACACCTCACACTAGATCAGGCTGGCCCCAGCCTCATCCAACCTGGCCTGAAACACCTCCAGGGACGAGGCTTCCACCCCCTCCCTGGGCAACCCCTGCCAGGCTCTCACCACCCTCATGCTGAACAACTTCTTCCTAACCTCCAGTCTGACTCTCCCCATTTCTAGCTTGGTTCCATTCCCTCTCAGTCCTATCACTCCCTGACAGCCTAAAAAGTCCCTCCCCAGCTTTCCTGTAGGCTCCCTTAAGATCCTGAAAGGTCACAATAAGGCCACTTTGGAGCCTTCTACCTGTAAGGACAGGAGCATCTAAAGACCTTGCTTCTGCACAAGGGTAAATCCTGTTATGGACAGTCCTGCTCTGGGGGAACCAAAGTGACAGCACCAATGCACACTGGAAGGAGAGCTCACCTGGGAGCAGAAAACAGGATGAGGCACTGGCTGATGGAAGTGAAGTCATCACTAGGGGAATGTGAGATTCTTATTAAGAGGGTTGAGTCTTCAGGAAGGAAGACTTGTCCAACAGTAATTCTGTGCAATGCAGAGGACACTTCCTTTAAAGATAGAGGAATTCAAGACTATTTGAATATTCAAAAAACCCTCTTATTTTATTGGGGTTTTAAGAGCTGCTGCCAAAAATGGTTTAAACCTGCACTGCTACACCTTTAAGATAGGGACTACTTCCAATGTCTGAGAGGTTGGTCCACTAAATCTGAGGTATTAGGAAACTGAAGGAAACAGAGGTTAATAAAAAGCAGCATGAAGAGGAAAAACTATGCTGTAGAACCTCACCATGCCTTGCACAACAGATGAAAGTGCTGATTCAGCACTTTGCTAATTACTGCTGTAACATCATGCTAAATGCATTGAATTTGGGAAGTAGTTGGGGAAAAAACAGGAGTTCACAGCAGTTTCTAAAACTGATGATTAGTTTTGGTATGGGAATATATTGCAGCAGAGAATATCCACTGCTAAGGCTTGCTGAAGAAGCATTGCAGGCAACACAAACAATGGCCCCAGCTGCAGGTGTGTGGGTTGAGTGTGGTGCAGTGATGCACAGCGAGCAGGCTTGTGTCAAACAAGAGTGGCCTTTTGGAGGGGATGGGTTACAATTTCCAGACACTGAAACTGCTCATCTTGTCAGTTCTGGAACCTTGCTGATGATGAAGAGGGAAAGCAAAGCCTGCTTTCCCTAATTCATTAGGAGGTTTAGGTGACAAATGTGTGCTTTAGGTACATCAGAGAGGAAATGGAAATGGAGTGATTCCTATTTTAACCTGTTCTAAATTAAAATTGGAACACAAATTCCTGATTTATGAACTATTCTGCAGCAGTGAATCTGAATAGGCATTGTCATACTGAACCAGTCAGAGCACCAGATTCTGGAGCTGGAGTTCCTGTGACATTCCTGGGTGCAGCAATTAATCAAGGCAATAAGCACATGCATGCACTCACTTCTGCGTGCATGTGTCCAGACTCATTCTCTGTGGGATGGTAGATACCAAACTGCAGGTTTTTGTTCTTAAATGCAGTGCTGCAGCAGCTGCCCCCATTGACACCATAGGTGAGCAAAGAGAGAGCTGCTTACAATCTGGGAAGTGAATGCAAAGCTTAATAGAACTGCATTAGCAGTAGTGCAAGATCAAGTTAAGAATGGTTACGACTAAACAGAAATATGCAGCCTTAGGAAAACAATTGCAGTGGATTTTGATATCTGTCCCTGGATATCTGCCCCTGGATATCTGCCCCTGGATATCTGCCCTGGATATCTGCCCTTGGATATCTGCCCTGCTTTGGTATCTAGCTTTTAACATTAGCAAGATGAAAATACTCCAGCAATAGCAGAATTGTACAAACAGATAAAGGACATTCTAAATAAGGAACTGCAATTGTTGCTGCTGTCCATGCACGACAGAGAATGTCTACTGACCAAACACCTGGCGTGTCTGGAAAGAGCAAATGTTATGGTTGCATTCAAGGTTGCAGTCAGGCACTGTCTTTATCAAAGCCTTCACACTCAGAAGGTCAGCCTGCAGAGCTGACAGTTCCTACATGTCCTCCGCCTGGGCACTGAAGCTCATCTGCAAAAACAAGTGTGTGTGTGCATGTGTGTGTGGATTATTTGCCACATTTGCCTTCATCTTTAGGCAAGCCCAGAACTGCCAGGTGACAGACACCGATTTCTGCATCACTTGAAAACCAGCAGCAGCAACGTGGGTATTGTTTTAGACTGTGAACTCCATTGAATGAGCTCTGCCTAGAGAACAAGCACCAGCAGATCAGGATTTCCATGAGGCATCTGGCGAGGCACAGAGCACCTAAAGGTCACCTCTAAACAAGGAGAGCATCGTGTGGCCTTTGGGCACACTTTGGGCCCTTGAAGCTGACTCCCAGCCAGCTCTCCACCTGTGTATTAGACACACATGGTCTGCAAGACATGGTGAGGAGCAGTGCTTCCTGTGCTGGTGCAACATTAGCCATTAGTGCGGGCAGCCTGAGCCCAGTCTAGAAACCAGACCTTTCCAAGAGCCCCATGGGCCCCTTCTGGGACCCCCAGGCCAGGCTAGGATCCTCTGGGAGATTTCAGAGCCCCTGCCCTGTAACCTTCATAAACCCTGTGACCCCCTTTGGGGCCACCCTAGAATCCCTGGGACACCTCTCACCAAAACATTTCCAACCCCCACTTGGAGATCCTTATACCAACCTGTGACCTCCTGTAAANTAGGTGATTCTGTGCTCCACAACCTCCCTGGAGGTGTTCAAGGCCAGGTTGGATGAGGCCTTGAGTGACCTGTACTAGTGGGATGTGTCCCTGCCTATAGATGAGCTGCCTATGGAACTGGATGAGCTTTGAGGTCCCTTCCAACCTTACCATTCTATGATTCTATAAGTACCCACCAAACCCAGGCAGAAAGTAGAGGTTCTTCCTGCTGAAGAGGTCAGCCAAGTGTCCCAGACTGGAGAACTCAAAGGGCTGGCAGCAAGCACCAGCAGAGAGTCGGAACATCAGCTAGCCCAAGGTTCTGGCTCAAGCAGGTTCTACCAGCACAAGGAAGGTCCCAGTAAGTGCCTAGCCCACACAGAGAGGCCAGAGCTCAGGGAGTCATGAGGACCTGTCCTGCTGCACAGCATGCTCTTTCCAAAGGGCATTATTTCACAGCATGCCACTGTTGTTTCAAGCAGCTGCATTTAGTGCTGCTAAATAAAGCAAGGTCAGAGACCAACCTACAGCATGCAGAATAGCAGCAAGGATTTTTTAATGCATACAGAAGCAGGTAAAAACTAAATAAAAGTGGGAGGAAGGCAAAATTCTAAAGAATATGAACTTAGATTAATTAACTGTCCTTTACATTTGAAAAGAAGAGTCAGTAAGCATTTGCTCTAAATGGAAATGAAGTAGAAGTTATTAGCTTAATGTTTGGAATTATCAGAGTACAAATCCATCTTTCAGCAGATGTTTCTTCTTCTGCATGTACAGGAAAAAATGTTCTCTGGTTGTTTCCAGCTCAGTCAGTTCAATAACAACTTCATTCAAAGCTGGAAAATCAAATAAGAGTAGAAAAGGGAGGGAAATGTTTGTGTTTTTCCCCTCTGTTTCAGCCTGAGAACGTAATAAGGTCTGTGGCAGAGGGATGGCAGAGGCTGGTGAACCCTTGAAGGAGCTGGCAGTGACATTTGCTTCAAGCTGGCATCAGTTTCCGAGTGTGTGTGGCTGGTCACAGCCTCATCTGACACAGTGCTGGGAAACGGCCCCCGGTGGTTGTTATTTGCCTTTCCTCACTGCGTGAGTCGAAGGTGTTCTGAGGAGCTCCACACTCACCTGGCGGCTGAGGCTTTGTGGGTCTGATTTTACACTTGGATGGCAACTCTTTGCCTGCATCTCTGATGAAAACAAACCCCAACCCAAACACACAAGAAGCAGCAGCAGCAGATCTTTCCTGGTCAGATACCACTTTCTTGGCCTTCAGCTAGCACTGGCAGGCTGTTAAGTGCTATTTTATCAGGTAACAATGACTTGCTGCTATCACCTCAAGCCCATGAAGCCTTTTTTCATCTCATCTCTTTTACAATATGAAAAAGTGCAAGTGAGAAGCAGTTACTGCCCCAAGATTAGAGAAGAAATCTGCCCAGCACCAGCACAGTACCTTTGAGAGGTCTTATCTGAGAGACTAAAGCAGCAGGAGGATGGGTAGAGCTGTTCCTGTGAAGTACTTGGAAGGAGAAAGAAAACGAAGGAAATGCCTCCTGAGGTCTGCTAAGTCAGGAAGACTATGAGGAAGCCGTGCGGCTGGAGCCCTGGTAGCAGCAGCAGCAGGAGTGCTTTCGCGGGGGGCAGGCAGCGTCCCTGGGGACAGGTTGTAAGCACTCTGTGCAGCGCTGCACGGCAGTGCTGCTGGGGACAGCCACAGGGCAGGAGGGAGAGCTTCTCTGCTGCTGGGAAGGGAGCTGCAGCAGCACTGTGTGCACCTAAGGGTGCTTCCTCAGGCTGCACTCAGCTTCTTTCTGTGCTATTAATATGAGCAGGAGGTGGCAAAAGATTTCTTCCAAACCAGACATACCCAGGTCAGAAACTGAGGCTAAATCATAGAATCATAGAATCGTAGAATGGTAAGGTTGGAAGGAGACCTCAAGGATCATCTAGTTCCAACACACTGCCACAGGCAGGGACACCTCCCACTAGCACAGGTTACTCAAGGCCTTGTCCAACCTGGCCTTGAACACCTCCAGGGAGGGAGCAGCCACAACCTCCCTGGGCAACTTGTGCCAGTGTCTCTCCACCCTCATGTCCTGGTAGGCATAAATCCTGCCAGGCTGGTTTAAACCTGTGCTCAATCCTCCTTCTGTTCAGGGTCCGGAAGTTGAGTAGATTGAGTTAAGCTGAGCAAAGCGAAGCCCTGGGGCCGGGAGCTTAGCACTAGGTGTCTGGTGCAGCCCCTCAATGTGCCTGTGTGCTTGCACGAGGCACGAAGCTTTGAAGGCATTGGGCAGTACA
>WBNM01035513.1:42399-150150 GCA_013399055.1 Ramphastos sulfuratus | reverse complement strand
GGCCCCCTTCAGATACTGGAAGGCTACTATAAGGTCTCCTCAAAGCCTTCTCTTCTCCAGGCTGCAGAGCCCCAACTCTCTCAGTCTGTCCTCATAGCAGAGCTGCTGCAGCCCTCTGAGCATCTTTGTGGCCTCCTCTGGACCTGCTCCAACACTTGCATGTCCTTCCTGTGCTGGAGGCTCCAGAACTGCACACAAGACTCCAGATGGGGTCTGAGGAGAGCAGAGCCAAGGGGCAGAATTCCCTCCCTTGCCCTGCTGGCCACGCTGCTCTTGCAACTGTGTGCTGGGCTGCATGCGCACACTGCAGGCTCATGTTGAGCTTTTCATCACCCCAGACCCCAAGGTCCTTTTCCTCAGGGCTGCTCTCAGCCATTCACCACCCAGCCTGTATTTGTGCTTGGGATTGTGCCTACCCAGGTGCAGGACCTTACACTTGGCCTTTTTGAATTTCATGAGGTTGGCCTGGGTCCACCTCTCCAGCCTGTCCAGGTCCCCAAGTCCCGAGCTCACGGACCAGCTCCCTAGCTCTGTTCAGCAGGATGAGCAGATCCTCCATGCAACCTCCCAGTCCCTGCTCGGGTTGTTCTCTCTGGGTGCCTGTGTGGCTCCACTGCTGGCACATGCCCATTGCCACCTTTCCTACAGGAGAGGCATCAGATGAAGAATGGAATCAGGCTGATCCCTGCTTCCTGCTCCCTGAAGTGTGAGGCTGCTTGTCCTGCAGGCTTGCAGAGCGCGGGAGCTGGAAGCACCGGCCCTGTGTTAGCACTTCTTGCATCTGCAGCACAAGTTTTCCTGACCAACATTTCTCTCTACAGCACAATTTGAGTGTGCTCTCTAATGCCTTTACTGGGAGCAGGAAGCCTGGATACCAGCTGGCTAAAAATACCTACGGCAGTCTGAAACACCAACGAGGTACTGAGAGGGAAGCCATGAAGACAGAACTGAAACACAAAGATCTGGGAAGAGCTACAGCAAATAAAGTACGCCAGAAACTGCAGCTTGGTATAAAAAATCTTGAGGAAAAAATCAGAATGTGCATGGGGAAATGAAGAAAATGTAATAAAGGGAGAAAATTGTGTTAAATAATGAGAGCTCAGAAGGCAGGCAGAGAGATGTGGGCAAGTGGTAACAAATATAGCAGCTGGATGCACATCTTAAATGCAGGAGGGGTAACCTGAAGCCCTGACAGCTGTCATTGTGCAGTTGTCTCTTCTCCAGCAATGTTTAACTCCACTGAAACACAAGCCAGAACAAGTTGTTTTCTGGAGAGTTGTATTTCTGCATTTGACATGCTGCTGCTTACAGTTCTTATCTTCCTCTTGTCTCTTTGCTTAACAATAAGGTAATACCAAGAAACAGCAAAAACATCAACTGGTGCATCATTTAGATAATTTTCAGCCCTCTCTGAAGAGCAGCCACTAGTAGATCAGCTGGCATTTGTCTTTGGCTCTGGTAGGTTGTTGTTCTGTAGATCATGTCCAGATTTCCACCAGAACATGAAATGTACATTTCACATCAGCATGCAGAGCCTTCTGGTCTGTATTACAAACTGATGTGCTGGTCTCCATAACATCACCTCTGTGTTCCCCACACTCTTCAGAGCTTCAGATTAATGACTTCATCATTCATAGTNCCCTGCCAGCCTGAGCCATCCTAGATTCTGTGATCTCATTCTTTATTGAGATGCTCAAGACTTGCCAGTAAACAGACTGTCTGGTATCTAGAAATGGTGGAATGTGCCTTCAGTCTAACTGCTTTGATCTGCTTGTGGTCTAAGTTGGCAGACCTGCCTCTCTTAGCAGGCAAGTCTCTAAATGTTGCTTTGCTCCTTCCCTGCTTCTCCATAGTGGTCTTCTGAGCCCTGTTTCTGACCAAATCTGCTTTCATTTTCCTGGGCCCATCTGTAAATTCCAGAAAAATTCTCGTTCCCTTCTACTCTTCCTTTTCTCCTGGGTTGTGTAACATCAGAAACTGCTGTGAAAAAGGACGAGTGGTGATTTGAGAGCTGAAGGAAAAGGGAAGGAGGAAGATAAACACAATGTTTAATCTTCTACTCAGGGTTACACAAGGATACCAAGAAAAGAAAACAATCAGTTCCTTGATGGAAGAAAATATTGTGCAAAAGCACTGGAAGTCCAGGTCATCTGGTGGTGATAAGAAGCCTTCGGACAGCTTTGCAGCAGGTAGCAACAGTTCAACTTCACAGCAGTTAGGCAGAAATCTTGTTCTTAAAAGCAGTGCAGGTAAGAGAGGCCAAGGACAGCTCAGTGTGTGATGAAATGTGAACACATGCCCAAATGTAATGAACTGATCAGGGCTCTGGGAAGTGTCTAGAGCATCTGGGGACAGACTCTAAGGAAGCTTTTCTTTAAATCAGGTTGCATTTGTAAGCCAAGGCAGGAAGCTCAGCTCCACCAGCAGCTGTTTAAAGCCCGATTTCCTTCACTCGGAGCTAGAGTGAAGAAGAGTGAAGACCTGCAGCTGTGATTTGCCTTCTGCAAGGCAGGACATGCTTCAGGATCCTCCAGAGACCTTCAAATGGAGATTGTGCTGTAAGGTTTCTCCCAGTGGGGCACTGGTTGCCTGTTGAACTCTAATGGCTGCTTGAGGGTTAAAGCAGAGTGGCACATGGCCTTGGCAATGTCTGAAGCAACTCAGTAAGACTCCAGCAAAGGACCTCCTACTTACCTCAGAT
Organism: Ramphastos sulfuratus; assembly: GCA_013399055.1. NCBI lineage: Eukaryota > Metazoa > Chordata > Aves > Piciformes > Ramphastidae > Ramphastos > Ramphastos sulfuratus. The sequence goes on along the minus strand of WBNM01035513.1, from coordinate 147,449 downwards.
AGACCTTAGATTGTGCCTCACTGTTTCATAGCTTTAAATTTCTCCCTCTTTCACGATGAGCTAATTATCATTCCACCAACTCTAACAAAGCCACCATTTTTCAAACCAAAATTCCATACAAGATGGGAAAGAAAAAAAGAAACCATTCCAAGGAGAATATTAATCAGGTGAATGCACACGTGAATTTTGAGAGCATGATTCTTACTCACTTGGAGTTCAGGCTTAATTTAGCACCTGTACACTTCAACAGAAGCTTAAGACAGAGCATCTTCATCAGAACTAAAAAAACCTGCACAATTATTTTAAAAGTCCAATCATTTTTAAGTGCAGAATGTTATGTGTGCTAGCCTGGGGGACAAGCTGTAATAAAAGTGCGAGTGTAAGCACAAATCTGTGTATGGCTCTACGTGAGATGTGCATGCCCAGAGGTATCTGGAAGAGGTGTAGGTGTGGTACTGAGGTTCCTGGTTTAGTGGAGAACTTGACAGTGTTAGGTTTATGGTTGAGCTCAATGATCTTAAATGTCTTTTCCTGCTTAAATGGTTCTACAGTTCTATAATGCTAAGGTATGCAGATGACAGCAAACTGAGGAGAGCAGCTGGTATGCTCATGTGCTGGACTGGCATCCAGATCACTCAGGCAGGCTGGAGAAATGGGCCAACAGGAGCCCTATGGGATTCAGGGAGAGCAGAGGCAAAGTCCTGCACCTGTAAAGAAACAAGCCCCTGAGCAATGCAGCCTGAGCCCTGCTGGGCTGCAGCGGTCTGTGGAAGAGGCTCCGGAGGCGCTGATGAGCACGGGCTAAAGGTAAAGCAGCAGCACCTGGGCAGCAGAGAGGCACACCAGCCTCTGGGGCTTTGCTGGCAGCAGCACAAGCACTCAGCCAAGGAAAGGGATTCTCGCCCTCTATAAGGCACTCAAACCTCCAGCTTTGTGCACCCCAATACAGCAAAAAAGCAAGTTTAGGGGAGAGCAGCCAAGGTGGAGGGAGCTGGATTGCTAAACCTCTGAGCAGAGACTGCATGACCAAATCCTGGTTCAGCCTGGAGAAGTTTTCTCTGTATGGGACCTAACAGCAGCCCCTCAGGACCTGCAGGGAGGCCATCAAGCAGGTGGAGCCAGGGTCCTCATGGCATTGCATGGATGAAAGACAATGGACATAAACTGCAATGAAGGTTCATACTGACTGTCAAAGAGAGTGGATTCCCCACTAGCAAATCTGTCAGGCCACCCAGAGAGGCTGAGCAGGCTCTATTCTCCCAGATTTTCAAGGCAGAGTGGGTAAAGCCCTGAGCAGCTTCAGCCGTCTCTCAAGGCTGTGCTGCTACACCCTGCTGTGTGCTTGAGCTGTGTGTCAGAGCAGAGCCCAGCCTGGCTGGGCTGCACTAGGAGATGGTGGTGGATGATGAATGCAGTGTAACAGCAGGGCCCGTGCAGGAATGCTCTTAAGCTATGCTGCTGTCCCTCAATGACAGTTCCTACAGGGGCTTGGGAGTCATTTTATGTATTTAAATCCCTCCCAGAAATCAATGTGACTCACAAAACGAAGCTGAGTACTTGAGGGCAGATTGCTAGGCTGGGATCCTTCTCTGTGCTTGATTCCACACCAACTGTTTCTGAGCATAAGAACAGTAGGCTGGAGTTCAGTGTTTGCATGCTCGACGGGGGCAAAGCTGCAGGTTGCCTAATGCTCAGGAGCTGTGCCTGGAGAGGGGTGGAATAAACAACAGAAGACAGTTCTTGTTCTTCGGAAGTCCATGCTGTCTGCCATAAAGGAGCTCTCCTCATAGTCTCCTCCTTCAGCTAAACTCACCTTTTCAATCTTCTCAGCCCTTCACCACTGAGACTTCCCATACAGCTGTTACCCTTCCAGAAACAGCTTTCCTTCTCCAGAGTTCTTGCTCCAGCCTCTTGCTGAAGAGCTGTGCCTCTATCAGGAGCTTCTGCTCTTCCAGCTCTCTCCAAACAGCAAGATGTTTAATTATCCTTTCATGGAATCTGAAAAAGAGTTGAGTTACTCTCCCATGCTGTCACCTTCAGGGAAGTGTGATTGCTGATGAGTACATTAACAGCAGCCAACACCACCACCAAACACAGTGAAAAAACACTTCTCTGAGCTCCACTCTTTTGAGATAGGGAGCAGAATAAAAGAATTGAGAGGTTATCATTATTCTTTAGTCCAGAAATTAGCAGAAATTACATAGGTAAAACATTGGCCTTTTTGTACAGTGAGCAGAAGGTGGACTTGCTTTAAATGATAGTGATGTTAAGAAACAACAGCATGCAGTCCACATCTGGGTGCTGGGACAGCAGCAGTAATCCCAGTAGCCAAATATTACTTTAATTAAATAAAGTTAAATGACTTGGGGAATGATCACATTACCCCAGTGTGCTTTCACATCAGCAATTATTCAGCAATTTGAACAGGAAAAGTAAGGATAAGAAGAGAGAAAAAGGTATAAGCCATCATTTTCTGCCAGGATCTGCTTCTGTGACAAGGTTATTACTGGTAGCCAGGGTTAGCTGCTCCCTCTGTGTCAGGTAACTCGTCCTCAGAGTTTGGTTTGTGCTTGATAATGGGAGTCAGCTCTGGAGACATTAGTTTCCTCTCTCTTTGCCATGCATGATGCCCATGCATGATGCCCATGCATGATGCCCATTCTCAGTGTAGCGCCAAGGGCTGGAAACTGAGAGTGGGTGGCACTGATGGGCAGCACAGCACAGACTCAAGGCTGGCTGTGGTACCGGCACAAACTATGCTCTGGGAACTGTTCTTTCAGAAGCTTGGTGTAACTGTGTGTGGCAGCCTGGCAGGACTGGAAGGCCATGATTATTGATGTGCAAACCTCCAACAGACACGCTTCACACAGAGTCTGTCAGCACGATGCGTCGTCACCTTGGCTGTCCGGGCTGGGGTGAGGAGAGCACTCGTACCTTCCACGGAACGCAATGCTCGTGGGTTGCTCCAGGGCACTGATAATTGGCTACAGCTACTTCAAGGTTTTTATCCTCATCCTTTTTCCTCATATTTGCTTTCCTTTAAAATGCTTTTCAGTGTTAAGAAAGCACTTTTCAGCTAAGCATTGTGATATTCTGTGTGAAAATCCGTGATAGAGCAGCATTCTGAACTGTAAACACAGTGACATTTTGAGGAGGTTTTATTGGAATCAATTTTTAGAAACAAAACATTTCACTAGCTTCAGTAAGCTCCTTCTAGCATATTTTTTTGCATGTCAGTGTTGTCATATTTCAAGACAAATAAAATCTTTCCAAAGAGTAGAAACACTTTATGGGGCATGGAACCCAATTTTCACACAGTTCTCTACCTTTTCTCTCTAGAGACCTTTGTGATAAGCAATTCCTTCTGCAAGTTCTTCCCATCTCTGTGTTTCTCCTTTGACCAGTTGTTTGGTACAGTTCTGGCCAGGACTGTCACTGATCATGAAATGTCTAACCTCTGAGAAAGTCTGAAAAACCACTCCCTTAGAGGGCTACCATTGAGCCCTAGAGTGGCTCAGGCTGGCAGGGAGCTCAGAGCTTATCTGCTCCACCCTCCCCACCACGCCCAGGGACACCTCTCAGCTACACTCAGCTGCTCAAGGCCTCAGCCAGCCTGGCCTGCAGCACCCCCAGCAAGGAGGCAGCCACAGCCTCCCTGGGCAGCCTGTGCCACACTCTCAGCACCCTCACACTCAACAACTTCTTCCTCAGCTCCACTCTCAGCCTGCTCTGCCTCAGCTCCAAACCATTGCCCCTTGGGCTGTCTCTAGCCCCCCTGATGCAAAGTCCCTCTGCAGGCTCCCTTCAGCTCTTGGTGCCCCTGGAGCCTTCTCCTCTGCAGGCTGCACTCCCCCAGCTCCCTCAGCCTGTGCTCACAGCAGAGCTGCTTCAGCCCTTGCAGCATCTTTGTGGCCTCCTCTGGCGTCCCTCCAGCAGCTCTGTGTCCACCTTCTGCTGGGGACCCCAGAACTGGAGGCAGAATATTTGAGATGAGGTCTGAGCAGAGCAGAGTCAAGGGGCAGAATCCCCTCTCTCCTCTCTTGCCCTGCTGCCCACACTGCTCTGGATGCAGCCCAGCACACAGTTTGCCTTCTGGGCAGCATGAGACAATCCCTGCCTCCATCTTCTGCGTTTTCTCACCTGGGCTGAGCTAGAACTATAAGCAGATGCCTCTTTGCAGGGTCTCCTAGGTGATGCTGGTATGAATTGCTCTGGAAGAGAAACAAACAGATTACAAAAGCATGCCTGTTTGTTCTGCACGCCTGCACGGTCAGAACTAATTCCGCGCTCCCGAGCAGGCAGGAGCTCCATCCTTGGCTGCCAAGCAGAGTTTATTTGCATTCCTTGCCCTGCAGTCTCCCTGACACATGGTATCTGTGTCTGGAATGGGGAAAGGCAGTGACCCATAGGCCCTAGTAAATGAATTTGAAGCTTTCTACTGCATTCTTAAAAATGAAAATATTTCAGTCCTGACCTTCACTGCTTGTCGCGACCCTATCTCTGAGCCCTTTCTCACCAGCCCCTGCCAGCTGTAAATAATGTGCTACATTTTGTAATGGCTCCATCACACACAAGCTGAGTGAGATCACTGCCTGTAACTCTGCTCCTGTCTGACAGGAAGACAGCCCTCAGGGTTGAAAGGTGCTTCTCATGCTGGACAGCCAGGACAGCCAGGTCAAGCACTAACACAGCTGCTACCAGTACAGGCTGTCCAAAGTTAAATAATACAACAACCTCTATTAGTGTAAATCACAAAGGTCAACAGAAACTCCCCAGGCAGGTCCTAGATAATTCTTCTCGAGAGGATTAAGTCTTAAGGAGATGTCCCTGGAGGTGTTGAAGCGAAGCCTGGATGGTCACTTAGTGCCATGGTCTGGTTGATTGGCTAGGGCTGGGTGATAGGTTGGGCTGGGTGAGCTTGGAGGTCTCTTCCTACCTGGCTGGTGCTATGATTCTATGATCCTACGATCATTATGGCATAATTTGGAGCTTGCAGTCATACTCAGTCTCCACTGACACCATCAGATGAGTTTGTTAGCTTGTGATGTTTCTCCTGGTCAAGCAAAGGCTTCAAAAGATCTGTTGTTAGTCACAGAAGGTTACCTTGAGCTGATTGGGCATTCCTCACCTGACTGCCCCTGAGGAACCACCACAGCTGGTGGTTCCTCACTGAGCTCTGTGACTCTCGGCAGTCTCGCTTTGCTGTTTGTTAGATCCTGCAATTTCTGCTCAGTAGTGTCTCATTTTCTGCTTTGTAAACCTCAGGGCAGAGTCCCCTGCCTGCACTCTTCAACAATGTCCTCCCGTGAAGGTGAAAAATGAGTAAGCCAAAGAACTGCCTGTGGGTGTCTGAGCTCCATTAGAAATGTCCCAATGAGCATTTAAGTCTGGTCTTCAGCTAACGCTGGCTGTAGGTAACAACATTCCACCCAGGTGGTAACATTCCGTGCATGCCCTGTGCCCCTGCTCTAAAGCAGGACAAAGTCCTCACCTCTCCTCCCCTCGGTTCATACCATTGGTACTGCAGCTGCTCGCAGAAGGTTGACCCTCGGCGGTGCCCTTCCCTGCCTTCAGCTCTCTGCTGCACAGTTTGCCTAGCAGCCAGTGGGTGGGGGGAAGTGCCTGCAGGCTCCTGTGGAGCTTGTGTTGCAGCAGCCAGTGGGTGGGGGGAAGTACCTGCAGGCTCCTGTGGAGTTTGTATTGCAGCAGCCAGTGGGTGGGGAGAAGTGCCTGCAGGCTCCTGTGGAGCTTGTGTTGCAGCAGCCAGTGGGTGGGGGGAAGTACCTGCAGGCTCCTGTGGAGCTTGTATTGCAGCAGCCAGTGGGTGGGGGGCAAGTGCCTGCAGGCTCCTGTGGAGCTTGTATTGCAGCAGCCAGTGGGTGGGGGGCAAGTGCCTGCAGGCTCCTGTGGAGCTTGTATTGCAGCAGCCAGTGGGTGGGGGGCAAGTACCTGCAGGCTCCTGTGGAGCTTGTATTGCAGCAGCCACACCAGGTACTGAGCTTTTCGTTTAGTCAGTTGTTGTGTCACCCAGTCACCACCTCCTCTGAGAGGGGCAGCTGGGGAAAGCAAAGGAAACCCATGGGATGAAGTGGGAAGAGGTTTAATATGATAAACCCTCCAATATTAACACTAACAGCAGGCACACAAAGTTATCGTCACTCCACATAGCGGGTGCCAGCTGTGCACTCCCACCAGTGAATGCTCAGTGCCAAGCACTGCCAGCAGCACAGCTCCAGTGAGAGCACGAGGGTCTGGGCTAGCAGAAGAGGAGACCTCAAGAGCAGAGTGACAGGTGAGCCCCTGGGAGGATGATGACCATTGTGGAGAAAAGCCCACCCCAGCAAGCCTTCCAGTATCCACAGGCTATGATGTTTATGAATGCTTCTGTTGGCCAGCTTGAGCCAGCTGCTCTGGCTCTTGCTCCTCCAAGCTTTAGCACCTGGCTAAACTCAAACTGCCAAAGACCCTGATGTCTCTGGAGACCTGCATTCCATGGCTGGCCACAGAGGAAAATTAAGTGTCTTTGGTTTGTTCTGGCTGACTTGGGTGCAACTTTGCCGAGGAGAGAACTGATTCTATGATTCTGTCACAGCAGTGCCACGACAGAGATGAAGCTGATGAAGGGCACAACAATAACTGTCACACTTCAGCAATTCTGCTTCTCAAAGGCAAAAGGAAAACTTGTCAGACCATGTAGATCTAAAATGAAATAATCAAATACTAAGCTAGATAGAGCCTGAGGGGTTCAAAATAAAATCTGGAAATGTGATTCAAAGGACATGATCAATTTCTGTACCAAATGCACCAGCAAAAGTTATTTATCTGCATTCATTTGCAAGAGAAGATTTTTTTTTTTTCAAAGGGAAAATCAGGGGTGTTTTCAGTTCCTGTCTTAGGTCACATGAGCTCTTTCTGTCCTCGAAAGATCTCCTCTTCACACCTACAGTTGCTGACTGCTCATGGCCCAAATGCCTGCAGTTTGCACAGTTAGGTGTTAGAAAAAACACACCTAAGGCAGCCGGGACCTAAGCTTGCCAGGTGAGGCTCTGCTCTGTTTGAGTCTGAGCTCAGTTGTGCCAGCTTAGGGACTGGTATGGTTTCATCCTTCAAGTAGTTTGTGTCCATAATAGTTTCCTTTACAAAAGATTCTGCGTGCCTTGGGACATGTGCTGGAAGCAAGGAGACCTAGACAGATGAGGTTGAACAAGCTTTGGGGCTGTGTTCAAGATGCAATCCAGGCTGAAACTGCAGACCAGGCTTGCTGAGGGGTGGTCACCATGGCAAAACAGTAAGCTGAGTGTACCCGAATTCATTCCCATCTCCTTTACATTGGCACCTTACATGTGACAAGGGAGGTAAGCCACAGAGAGACTTTTCATCCTGGGACATTTAAAAGGTTTCTTTAAAGAAGTGCACAGGTCTCAGACAGACTTGGAACAGGTTGCCCAGGGAGGTTGTGGCTGCTCCCTCCCTGGAGGTGTTCAAGGCCAAGTTAAATGAGGCCTTGAGCCATCTGTTCTAGTGGGAGGTGTCTCTGCCTTTGGCACAGGGGGGTTGCAACTGGATGAGCTTTGAGGTCCCTTCCAACCTAAACCATTCTATGATTCAGTGATTTGGGCCAAATCATTGGCAGAGGTCATCTGGAGATTTTCTCTTAGGGTGCTCAGCTGGAAGCATTTGCACTTTCACAATGCATTTGTTAACTAGAGACCTAAATCATTAACGGTATCTATTTAAAACTTCACTTGACAACTGAGAATCAATGTGTATCCAGTCCATTATTTGAATTATAAACCCTTGCCAGAACTCAGTAATATTTACTAAGTAAATATATTCTTTAAAAAGCACTTGGGGTATGTACACATAGCCTGCCACCACTGGAACAGAAACTGCATTTGATTGGCAAAATATCAGAGGAAACAGGAGGAGATATTTTTAGCAGATGCAATCCACTCTTTTCAATACCTCTGGAATGCTGAGGAAGTATTTTTCACCCAACTGTTTGTTCTTATCCTAGAAAACACTAAGGACTCCTTCACAATTATTAGGTGGCCAGAGGCTTGGTTTTGAAATCTGAATATTCAAAACTTAAAGACACAACAGAGCCTCAGTGCTGAAATCCGAATATTCAAAACCTAAAGACACGACAGAGCCTCAGTGCTAACTAAAATTGCTTCAATTTGCAAACAACTGAGTAACAAAAAACATGACACAGTTTGTAAGATGTTAAAGCTTTCACACCTCTCATTGATAACAATAATAAAATAAATAGGCCCGTTTTAAAATGAGGAAAATGGGAAAATGAAGAAAGAATTCCAGCCGTGCTTGCAGTGCAGGATGAAAGGGAATTAAGCAGTGTAGACACGGGTTACTGGCAAGAGGAGTCCTGTTGTGTTTATATTCATTCTTGTTCGCTATAATAAACCATAAACCTTGGTTTGTATTTAAACGCAGCTGCCAGTCTAACTTCTGTGTCAGGGGTGCCACATGGAACCTAAAGCCTCTTTGAGGAGGCACAACACACCTGGAGGTGGAGATGCTCTTCCAGCTCCACTCGAACTCCTGCAGGTGGCAGTGAGTGGCAGCAGCAGTGCAGACCGAGTGACAGCCCTGGGTCCCGAGGGGTGCGCACAGCCACCCTGCGCCGCTTGGCAGCCGCTCTGCCGCCCGCCGGGCAGGGAGCTCGGCGCCGGGGAGGGGACTCCTGGCTTCTGGCACTCTACGAAGGGGTAACTGCAGAACCACAGGAACATTCCAGTTGGAATTCCGGGACCACCGAGTCCAACCGAATATATTACGATAGCCTGACAGTGACACCATTTATACTGCGCCCATGAAAACCACCTTGTAACGGTTGTTTGGAAGCCTTTTGAACCGAACTGAAGACAAATGTGCCAAGCTTTCTGCTGAAGAGTTAGGGGAGTACCCGAGCCCGTGGGCACGGACAGCCCGCACCGGCATGGCTGCTGCGGCACAGCCCCGGCGGTGCTGGCAGCCCTGGCCCCACAGCTGGCTGCCAACCCTGCCAAGCGGCCAGCAGCTGCTGCCGCTGCTGGGAAAGATGTTCGCTGCAGCTAGCAGCCGAGGCCAGCGACTGCCCTGCGGAAGCTGAAAAGAACCGTTTGGAATGGGGAGGGATGCGGCGCTGGGAATTGAGCAGTAGCCGCTGCTGTTGCAAAGCACAGCACAAGGGTTTCCTGGAAGACAAATGGCCTTGAAAACACCCAGCCCTGAGTTGTTTGGAATAGCAGAAGTTAGGGAAAACGAGGCTCATCAAGCATTTTCTTTAGCTATTTGCAGTAGTAAAGGTTGGGAGAGGAGTTTGCTGAGTTCAGTTCCTGATGTTTGGCTGCAGTGTGCCCATAAACAAAAGGCAGAGAAAAATGACTAAATCCTACCTTGGTTCTCAGTGCTAGATTGAAACAGCTTCTGTGATTCAGTTATTGGTCCCTCAGAAGCACCCAGAGAGAACCACAGCTAAGAACATTTCTGAGGAAGGCAGCTCAGAGTTTGGTCTCAGGCCCAGATGTGCATGTCCAAGGGAACATTCTGAGTCACAGAAGTACACTACCTCCCTCAGATCCCAGTTCCAGACCCTCAGAGGGCTCTGTATTGAGCTCTTAAACACGCTAAACAGAGCTGAGCTCTGGACTTGCTTTTCCTGTGGCTTGGAGGTGCAGCTGCACTCAGGAAATGAGGATGCAAAAATAGCATCTTCTTAGGCAAGGCTTTGGCCCATAGCAGCATGTGTCTGTTCCAGCTCCTAGCAGCCTGAGAGAAAAAAGCCCATGCAAAGCAGCTGAGAGAAAAGGGCCCATGCAAAGCAGCTGAGAGAAAAGGGCCCATGCAAAGCTTCCCCTCTAGTGCTATCACCTGGGTCTAAGCATTCTCTAAGAACACTCACTGGCCTCTGCTCTGCTTCAGTACTTGCTACCTGAGGTGTTACAACTCCGTGCATACTGGAGGGTGCCTTTTCATTTGTCTGGATAGTTTGGGGGTCGTTGGTATTTTTTGCAACCAAGCTGTGCCCTGACAGCTGCGTTCCTTTAGGGGTAGTGAAGCTGCCAGTCAGGAGAGCAGAGCCTGGAGGAGCAGAAGGCAGCTTGCTCAGCAGAACACCCGGGCTTGAGAACTCATTACCAGTGGGGATTAGGATGACCACAAATCTCCCTGGCTTCAGGTCAGTGAAAAACTCCCTGCTTTGGCTTAGCTTTCCCTCTCACATTTCCAAATGAAGGTGAGAAAAAAGAAAAGAGACAACAGGTAAAGGAAAGAGAAGGAAGAGACAGGGGGGAAGGTACAGAATATTCCCTGCTCCCTAAAATTATCCTCACTGAGAAGTCAAGGACAGGAAATACTGCACACAAACCACTATCAGCTGGGAGGTTTAAAATGTGCTTGAAAGCATTGGAAAGTGTTCAGAAGTCAAAACTTTAGGAAAAGTAAACAGATTCCTGCACTTCTGTTTTTAACTATGCCCTGACAACAGGTTGATTGCTCTCAGGAGCAGAATTGACCATTATAAGTTTCTTTTGTCTGCAGTTTAACCAGGCCCATATCAGCTGAAAGGGTCCACTTCCACTGCCTGCATGAACCACACAGAATCACAGAACATCAGGGGCTGGAAGGGACCTCCAAAGCTCAGCCAGTCCAACCTCCCTGCCAGAGCAGGATCTCCTGTACCAGATCACGCAGGAACACATCCAGGCAGGGTTTGAATATCTCCAGAGAGGGAGACTCCACAACTTTATGTTCGAATGAAACTTCCTATGCCTCAGCTTCCACCCAGTGCCCCTTGTCCTGGAATGGGGCATCACCCAGCAGAGCCTGGCTCCTGGCACTCGCCCTACACATATTGATAACCATTGCTGAGGTCACCTCTCAGGCTCCTCTTTTCCCTTAATCACCTTCGTGGCTCTGTGCTGGACTCTCTCCAGCACTTCTATGTCCCTCTTGAACTTGGTGGGGGCCAGAACTGGAGACAGTACTCCAGATGTGGCCTCAGCAGGGCAGAGCAGAGGGGCAGGAGAACCTCTCTTGACCTACTCACCACAGCCCTTCTAACCCATCCCAGACTGGCATTGCCCCTCCTGCCCACCAGAGCACATTGCTGGCTCATGCTCACCCTCCCATCAACCAGGACCCACAAATCTTTTTCCCCTTCTCTGCCTTCCAACAGCTCAGTCCCCAACCTGTACTGGTCCCTGGGGTTGTTCTTTCCCAGGTGCCAGACTCTCCCCTTGCCCTTGTTGAATTTCATCAAATTTTGCCCTGCCCACCCCTCCAGAGTTTACTTTGAGTGGTTCTGTGATCTTTAGGAAGATCTTGAGGAGTGCATCTTGCACCTCAGTTAGGTGTGGGCAATCAGCTATGCTCTCATCTTCTGAGTGCCTGTGGTTTGGACACGATTTGTCATCTAGAGGGTGTGTTTTTATTGGCATGGTCTGAATTTGGTTCCCCATTGATCCTCTTCATTCCAAGCAGTCCCACAGGCACAGTGTGGGTTATTCCTTGGAACTACTCAGGGTGTTTCAAATCCTCCCTTATCCTGAGTGTGTGGAGTGTTATTGGACTGATGCCTGTGCAGGAAATCGATATGAGCAGGAGTTACAAGGCAGCCTTCCTGCTTCTAGTGTCTAATTATTGGATCTTACACTGTACTTCATTAATGCTCTGCTATTAGAGGATTTTTCTGGCTGCAAGATGTGATGCAATAATTAACTAGGTCTTGAAAGTCTCCACTGCTTGGAGTTCCCTGCCGTGATACAGATATAAGGATAGAGTCTTCTGACTTCTCTCCCTTACATGCTCCAAAATTAACATAACAATAATAACAATATCAGATTAGCCAATGACAATGCTCCTGCCTTGGTACATCACTTTTTAAACTGGCACTTAATGGAAAGGGTGTGGTGTGGGGTGGGGTAGGGAGCATTCAGCTACAAGAAGTGTTGGTTGTTTTAACCTGCAGAGCAGCTGCTTCCTCACTGGACTGTACCATTTCACGCAGAATGGTTTGATCAGTCACAGTTCCTTTGCCACAATCTAATGCTCTTGCCTGAGCACCCCAAGCTCAGCTGGGAGTCTGCCCCTCTCCACTGCTTGCTGAGGGACAGGATGCCTCTTACTGACGTCACCAAGAAGATTAAATGCTTGATGATTTACTACATACAGACATGAAATTAAAATCAGCTAATTTAATGTTTTGTTTTACTAATGCATTTAATCTGAGTAGTTGCACATCCCGCAGATAAGAGGCCTTGCTTTACTGATAAGCAGATAGAGATACAGATGGAGAGATGCTACTGCTAAGGCTGGGACTGAAGCCTGATGAAAGGAGCACTTTTTGCTAAGGGCCTGCAGAACTGCTGGCCAGACAGCAGTCCCAGAAGTGAGCGCTGGCCAGCAGGCTCTTACAGGTCCTGGGCTGGCCAGCCAGGAAGGCTACCTACAGGATGGATCTAGATCCCATCGGTCCATGTCTGTTCACTTCCAGAACTCAGGGCACCAAACAGCAAGAGAGCTTCCTGAGTTCTTGCCAATCCTATCACTTGGGTTGCTTTTTTTGGGTCAGGCTCTCAGCTGCTCCTCCTCTTCATGCAGGCTTAACATGATACTTACTGATAATTGTTACTCCCTCTCACTGTGTTTCTGTGACTGTGCAAGTAATATTTGACCCAAAGCTATGCAAGCACAGTAATTAGGTGTTCCTGTTGCTGTATCGAAACTATGCTGCTGCTATTGCTGCAAAGATGCAAGAGCAGCCCGGATGAAATATTGATCAGCAGTTATTCAGCAGCTATTCTGAGGCAGTAACTCTCCATACTGCACAGCAAACACAGCAAAAGAACTTTTCTATCACTGTTTGTGGTTTTCTCAGTCTATTTTTCACTGATCTGACTGTAATTAATTCAAAAAGCCATCCTGAATAGTTACAGTTTCTTAATGCAGAAAGATGTTGCAAGTCAGATTTCGACTTCTACTTTTTCCAGCCAGGTTTCTTGGATACCAGGAGCTTGCACAACAGACAGTGAGCTGGGCAGATTGACAGTGTCTGTCTGTCCTGGAGCAGACTGACAATGTCTCTCTGTCCTGTTTCTTATCCTTCACATTTTTTCCCCCAGTTTGCTCTTTATGATTATCTAAACCCTTGATTGTACGGGGTTTTTTTTCTGAATATTTTATCTGGGTGTCATTCACTTACATAGGCCAGGGCAGATAAGCCGGGTAAGGCAGATAGTGGTCCAAGAATCTATCACCTCCTTAAAAGCCAAATATTAGAGGGGATTATCCCACTGTATCCAGCACTGGCGTGGCTTTATCTCAAGTACTGCATCTCTGGGTCCCACAATTCAAGAAGGACGTGAAGGTCCTTGAATGCTTCCAGAGGAGGGCGACAAAGCTGGTGAAAGGGTTGTAGGAGCAGCTAAGAATGGTTGGCTTGTGTAGTTTGGAAAAAAAGAGGCTAAGGAGCAACCTCATGGCTCCCTGAGGAGGTGAAGTGGACAGGCAGATGTTGGTCTCTTCTCCCTGAGATCCAGGGACAGGATGTCTAGGGATGGTTGAAAGCTGCACCATAGGAGGTTTAGGCTGGACACGACGAAGCACTTCTTTGCCAGCAGGGTCATCTAACACTGAAACAGGCTTCCTAGAGAGGTGATTGATGCCCCCAGCCTGCCAGTGCTTAAGAGGCATTTGGACAATGACCTTAAGGACATGCTTTAAATGTTGGTCAGCCCCGAAGTGGTCAACCAGTCAGGCTGGATGCCCATGGCAGGTACCTGCCCACTGAAATAGTCTATTCTATTCTGAGAAATCAGAAAGCCTGTTCTGTTCTAACATGAAGAACAGTCTTATTCATATTTTATATCCTGGCTTTCCTAATTAGTTTTTTTTTTTTTTAATTTAGAAAGGGAAACTCTGGATCTCTGAGAAAAGAAACTGTCCTGCTGCACTGGAAGTGCAGTCTGCATGGTCCTGGAGATTGCCTGTGGAGGCTTCTCGTGGTCGCCCCTCAGAGCATTGCAATAACTTCATGAGTAGCTTGTGCTTTATCTCGTGTGTAATGATCACTGAAGGGGCCTGACTGGAGATGCCAGCTCTGCTGTGCAGGTTGTCTGACCCAGCGGGGGCCCAGGCAGTGCAACCCAGCAGCACGTGGGCATCGACGTTCCTTCTGCAGCGGATGTGCAGATGCTACCCAGCACTCACGTTGAACCGATCCCGCACACACACACAGACGATGCTGGCAGCAGGGAGCAGGCACTGGGGCGCAGCTCTGCCAGCGCGCTGCAGGCTTCCTGCACTGTCTGCACTGCTCCGTGCACCACTCCTCGGCTCCTCGCTGTGGCACCCCCGGCAGGAGCCTGCCAGCCCCGGGCCTAGCTGCGCGCAGCAGGGCAGGCAGCAGCAGCTGCCCACGGAGGAGGCGGTGCCAAGGCGGCCAGACACAGCAGATGCTCTTCAGGATCTTATTTCATGGAACCCCAGAGCGGCTCAGGCTGGCAGGGAGCTCAGAGCTCCTCCAGCCTCCCCACCACGCCCAGGGACAGCTCTCAGCCAGACCCAGCTGCTCAAGGGCCCCCTCCAGCCTGGCCTGCAGCACCCCCAGGGGGGAGGCAGCCTGCTCCAGTCTGGGCCACAAGCAGGGTTCTGGAGCACAGAGTCCACTCTTGCCCTCCTCAGCACTGAGGATGGGGACACTGCACACTGACTGCAAGCTTTAAAGAGAATTCTGTTTACAAGAGCATATCTACAGAAGGCAATCAGGTAGAATAAGTACAAAATGTACTAGGCCCAAACTGGCCTTCTAGAAGCCTCCACCCCTTCCGCCCTCAGCCAGCCCAAGGGCAGGCCCAAACCGCCTGCCGCGAGCAGGGCCTAGGAGGCCTCAGGGGCTCAGCTCCCTGCTCACCAACTCCCCCAGGAACCCTGAGACAAGAGCTCGCTGCTGGGAGAAGTGGGGCAAGAGAAGCAGGGAGGAGGAGGACAGAGGTCAGTCATGCACTGTCTTTCCACTGTGGTACTGGAAAAGGAATGGAGTAACAATGCTGCAGTATCCTGGGAGGAGCAGGTCCTCCACTGGCATGGGCCTCATCCCTGTGCTTTTGTGTAAGGGGGTCCTGGGATCCCTCAAACCACCACACAGCCACAGCCTTGCTTCAGGCTGGCTGTGCTCACCGGCAGCTGGAGCACACGAAGGTGCTCCTGCAATAGACATAAAGGTGCTCCTGCAGTACATGTGCTGGTTTATCACCACCACAAGGTCACAACAAGACCCCCCTCAGGACTTCGATGGCAGCAGCCAGAAAGACAGTGACAACTGCAGGGCACTTGGTGGAGACATGAGGAAGGACTCTGCAAAGGCCCCAGACCAAGCACTAGTGAAGAAGCACCTGTGAAAGTGGCAGTAGGTATGGATTTTAATCTCTCCTGACAGGTGCAGGGGATGAATCGTGGCCTTCCCAGCTGGGGTGTGTGGTGTAATTAGATGAAGCGGAGGTAGGCTCAGCAGTGCTCTGTCTGGCTGCCACTTCTCAACAAAACCCAACTGTGCACCTTAATGAAGTCTGCTTTATGTGCTGCATGGTGCCTGTCAGACCTGCCCCTGTGCCTGCCAAACCTGCCTCTTTGGGGGATTTAGTTCTAGATTTTATGTTTCCTGATCCCATCCTGAGAATCAGGCCCTGCAAATTTGCTGTGAAGTTGGCTTTGGAGGTTTTCCAGGTGCTGGGCAGGTTCCTCCTTCAGCACATCACTGCACCAAGCAGTTGGAAGGTGCCACAGCACTGCCTTACCTATGGACACAACCATTTACATCAAAAATTAATGAGAAAGGTAATTTAATTTTGGGGGGTTGTTTTCTGAAAAGATAATTTTCTTGACCATTGCAGTGTGGGTTGGAATTAGGTCACTCCAGCTGCATCAGGAAACGTCCACTGAATCTGTCATAGCTTCATCAAATCCTCCACTTGGATGGGCAGGTGTGTAAGGAGAATTTTTACAGCATTTGAGGCTAAGCTTTACTGACTGTGAGTAAAAAGAGACAAGCTGGAAAGGAAAAAAAATCATTGCAAGGGAAGTAAATCTTGTGTTGGCTTTAAGCCTGGAAGTAATGAAGGCAGGCAGGGGTATGCCTGTGTAACCAGTATTTCAAACGTGGAACATAGACTTTTCTGATCATTTTTTGTTCATACTTACCTGGAACCTGTTGCATCATCACTGAGCAAAACCAGAGTGTAGCTAAGCAACCCAGAGAGCTAATCTCTCATACTGAGCATCAGGCAAATACAGGATGCTGCATCAACACACACAACCCCAATGTGTTCTTACTGTGCTTCTGTTGAAACATCACAGCTTCAGCCAGCTTCCTACCTCTGGGCTGTTTGCTGATATCAGAACTACAGCTACAAGTGGCTTTTGTGGTTCCTTTCAGTTGTAAAGAGGTGAGCATCCAAACATCATTAACAGTATTGTTGTTGTTTACATTTCTGTTGATATATTTCTTCTGCTGTCCAGTTAATTTAATCTGTCATGGAGATCCACAAAGAAACCCAAAGTCATTAGCTTCATTTTTGCAGATAATTAGGGGAAGCTTCAAAAGCATCCCTGGAAATGCCATGACACAAAGGTTCAGCCTTCAGTTACCTTCCTATCCTTACTGCTTTAAATTGCAAAAATACATTTGTAAACACTGGGGGCCCCAGAACGAGATCTTAGAACAATACTTAAAGGAAATAAATTCAACGTAAGGAGTCAAATCCAATTAATTTCTAGCCCTAGGAAGCCCTGTAGCCTATCAACACACTGCTTAGTCAGGAATTTCATCCCACTTGGTAAAAGCTCTGAAATTAGCCCAGGGGAGCAAACGAAACCAGAATGGTTCTGGTGCAGTACAGCTCAGCAGACAGAGCTCAGGTGCTGGCAGGTGACCTTGCCCAATCACCACGTGTAGGACTCCGTGTCCTGGGTGGCTCCAGAGAAAGATCTGGGAAAAATAAAGACTCTCCTGGTGCTGACTCAGCCTTGCTGCTGTAGTGAGAAGCATCAAGCAAAAATGAGCACAGTTCTGTTTTGGTGAATAACTTGTGGTAATATAAATTGGAGCTGAAGTGCTTTTACCATTTCCTCATCTCTTCGTTTTGATTAAAGCAACAATACATTGGTGTGAACATCCACACATGGGCAGTAGTGAACAGAGATTTTCTTGCACTACAGACAATTATCCTATGAATCTCTCTGCTCTGTAAAAGCTCTCTCTGCAGAATCAGCTCTCTTCAGAGCTTCAGCAAATGAAATCTCAAACCCACTGCTCAGGTACACTTTAAGTAGCTATGATTTATGATACTCAATTGCTAAATTCAGACACTCTGCATGATGTCATTTGATAGACTCAGGAGGCTACAGTGATACCAATAACATAGAGTCCATTTTTTTTCTCATGACAATTGAAGATGCTACTTCTGGAAGCTTCAATTATCCCAAGGCAATGAGGAGGTAGGCTGGTTTAATTGCTAGTTGTGTTCCAGGTAAAACTGAGATCTTTTCAGGTGTGGTAAGAAGGCTTGAGGAGCAGTTCAGCTGCTGCTGTGGTATAAAAATGGGAAAAGATCATGTGGGGTTTGTAAATTCTGTACAAACATCCATGTCAGCCTGACCTGTTTAGATAGGTTCTCTGCATATGGTCTCTAGAAAAGGACAGTTTATATATAGAAATATGCAAAGTGTGAACTTAACAAAACAGACAATTTCTCCTGCCCACAATTTGTTTCTGGCTGAGACAGCATAATCCTGCACTACCAGTCTCAGGAGTTCTCTCCATAAAAATAAAAAAATGGGCACCTGTGTTTTAAAACATGACTAAAACAGACCATGGAGTGGTTCCCACCACTGTTCCAGCAGAATAAAAGTCTTTCACAATTTTAAATCATAGAATCATAGAATGGTAAGGTTGGAAGGGACCTCATAGATCATCTAGACTGCCCCTTGTCCTGTCATTGCAAAACCTTGTAAATAATCCCTCTCCAGCCTTCCTGTAGCCCCTTTCAGATACTGGAAGGCTAAATCCTTCACTTGCTACATCAAGAGACCACACCAACCCTTTCAGGGAGCAGAGGCATGAATGGTTTATTCATGTGTAAGTGGCCTTCTTCCTCCTTCCTTCTGGCTATATCAAAAAATATTTCCTTTGCTTCCTAGGATAGAGCCACCACTCTGCAAAGAATTGTTCTGCACCTCTGTCCTCGTTACCCAACCACATCCTTGATGGGATTGAGCATATTATTTGCTTATGCCCATTTCAACATGACCAAATTGTTTTTACCAGTTTCTTGCCATGGCCTGTTAAATTTCTTGCTCCCCAATCCTTTAAGTTGTATTAGCTGGAGCTCTGATGTTTCTTTGGAATTACTCCGAGTTGAAACATGCAAACACAAGAACAGATTTGACAAGAGCCTCCCTTTCTTCCAATGTGCAGTTGTGCATCTGTGCTTTGGGAAGTGTGATCCAGCTCAGACACTCCTGCTGCTCTCTGGAATCAAGCTCTTGCTGAGGCAGAGGGTGACAGTCATACAGGGACTCAACGCAAAACATCTGGGGGAAAAGCACGCAACAAAATTGTTCAGCTCATCGTTGTGCAGCCTTTCTCCAAATCCACTGCTGAAGCCTTTAGCTACTGGCCAGAGTCTTGCAGGCTTAGTTAAATTCGTATCGTGGCAATAAATTCTTCTTTATTCAGTAAGTTCAATAGCACAAGTGAAGGGTGCGCCTTGTCAGGCTGCTCCCCCACCCTGTCTGAGACAGAACTCAGCGAGGAAAGAGATAGGCTTTGGATAATGTGGTGAGTAAATGATGTGTCAAAGCAAATCTCTGTCAGATGCCTCACAAAGCCCTGCTTAAAGGAATTGCAAACCTTTCTGTTGTGGATGTTTATTTCTTTTTAAAATGCAGCCCAAAGTGGATGATTTATGCAGTAGCAAAATTTACACCTCAGAGTCTTGTGGCTGGCTATAGAAAAGCCCCCGACAGTTCTTACACTTTGAGGCAGGGAGAATCTTTGTGGTTAGTTCCTACAGCCCTTGTATTGACATACCTGTAACATGAGAAACTGCCACAGAAGTGTGAGTTCAGACGCAGGTCAGAGAAGGAGAGCACAAAGACCAGGGAGAGTCTGTCCTGTATCAAAGCCAGCAGAGCCCTCTGCACTGGCTGACTCAAGAGGAAGGGTGCGGACAGTGTAGGCATTGCAAGGTGCAACCTTCCTGCTGCAGTTACCCAGCCATTGGTCACCAGCAGCTTTGGGATGTTTGGAGCTTGAGAAGGCCTCTGGACTTCTCTTTTTTTTTTTATTCTTGAGAGACTGATCACACATGAATGTCTTAATTGCTTTGATCTCTCTTGTTCCTGGCAGTTGTGACCATCTTGTCTTTATTTAGTATGAACAAGGCCTTCTCTTCCATTTCTTTTAAGCCTGTTCCTTGCTGATTTTGCTAGAGATACAGAGAGTAAACTTTCCTTGGTTGCATTACCTGTGGTGTTTGAGGTTTTACATAATCCTATCATGCACTCCTCCTATCAGTCATCTCTTTTCTGAAGTAGAGTGGCTTTAATCTCTCTATTTCTGATCTGACTTATCTTCCACCTCTGGAACTGTCCTGCGTCTTTTTACTTGGGGTGATCAGAATTACACCCACAAGTCAAGATGTAGGCTCCCCAGACTTTATACAGTGTCATCAGGACCATTTCTGTACTTGCTTTCCTAATATTTTCTAACATCTATTTCCCACTTTAACTGCCTCCGAATATTCAGCTGATGCTTTCAGAAATCTACTCATAATGACTACAAGATCTTTCAGAGCTCATTATTGTGCATCTGTAGTAGGGTTATTGCCTTTTCCCCACCAAATGTATTATTTTGCATCCACTAACACTGAATCCCATCTGCTGTTTCATTCCCAGTTACAGAGTCAGTATCACAAGATATTCGTGCAGCTCACCACAGTCAGCTGTAGAGTTTAGCACTCTGCATGTACCTTTTATCCACCCCACTGACTCTGTGACAGGACTCCAGCAGATCCATGGAGTAAACCTGCAGCTGGGAATGCCATTCCCTCTGCACAGAGCACACTGGCCTCTTCCAGGGTCTCTTTTTTGGCTGCATTGCCTAGGGAGTCCACCTGTCTCTGAACACTGGTAGGTGGTCTCAGCTCTGAAGTTGGGCACCTCCTGCATCTGGAAATATCTGGGTCCCTCCTGCTGTCCTTCAGTCAGGCTGATCTGACCAGCAGATTGCTTACCCTAGCCAGTATTCCAGCAACTCAGTGTTTGAACTGCTCCTTAACAAATGCGCGGATGCTTTGCTACTAGTCTTCTGCTGAAGTATGGTGACATCTGACACTCAACAGCAGACAGTTGCTCCCTCCTCCTCCTCCTTCTCCTTCTTCTTTGTGTATTGGTGAATAGAATTAATTTTGCTTTTATGCCATGGCCTCGCCTCTCTCAAGATCAGTGAGTGTATTTCAGTTGTCTCTTAAACTTTATTTCTGGTTGTGTTCCTGCCTCTGTGCAGTAGAAACAAAGAGGTTTTTCCTCAGTAACTTCCATGCAATTAACACCTCATTCCTTGAAACTTCTTTTGCCTTTTATCTTTATAGGTTTATATTTAGCAAAATAAATATGTATGAATGTATTAAAGGGCTTATGTTAGTTTATAATTTTTCTTCTACTAGGTCATGGCTTTAATTATTTTTATTTCTAAGAGCTTCTTTTACTTTGCTGTTGTAGTACAACAGGTTTCCTGCTTGATTGCTTGCTTCATTTTTTAAGAGGAATTTTGATAAGCAGTGTGCAGGATAATCTACAGCCAGAAGCAGTCTTTGTTCTGCCATTAGCATTTCACTCTGCTAGTTGTTCCTTCTTCCACCTTGAGTTTCCAAACTGCCGCAAAGCCCAACAAGCCCAACACTGCATGCATGGGGGAAAAAAGCCACAAAAGAACAGGGCCAATCTGCTGTGATACTTTGCCAGACTCCAGCAACCTGAGGATATTGGATTTCCTGAGCAGAGGTCTTTGGATTTCTCTTTTCAGTGGTTTTTTGGCATGTATTTGTCAAGAAGATTTTTAATTCAGGACCTGCACCTTTGTTTATGCTTCAGTCCCACAGATGCCAACTTCTCCTGCCAAGCCCTTCGCTAGCAAACAGTGCAGATGTAGACGCTAAGTGGACAAGCAGTTCTAGCTGTCAGGAACAGCAATTTCTGACAAGGCCATCAGCAAGAGCAGCGCTCTCAAGTTCCTACTAAAGCAGTGAAGCTGGCTGATTCGGTAGGATTTCATGTTTATATATTTCTGTATTTGCATAATCCTGACCAAATGTTTAGTTTGAAATGAAAGGTGTGACTGGAGCAAGTTGAGTTGAGATTGCAATGTACTCAGTACCTGTAGATTAGCAGGAAGTGTGCCCATGAACAATGGGGATGGTTTAATAGGACTGCTACTGAAGGACCTATTAACACACCTTGAATTAACATCAGAACATGTTGGTGTTTTGACTAGTACAATTATGGGGCCATGAGGAACATGATGGAAAGGTTACACCAGCGAGGACTGCTTTTTAAGCTCCTCACTTCCACCTAAGGCAGCTTATCAGATTTTGAGGGGAGAGACCTTCAACCTTCTGGTCATCCTAGGCACTTTCTTTTGAGGAACCAAAGAAGGGACAATGTGGGCTTGGGAATTCTCAGTAATATAAGGCAGTACCTCAGAGGCAAGTTAATATATAGAGCCGCCTCTGTAAGACAGAGAGAAATAACTTGGTTTGACAGCTATCAAATCAAACCAAAGGCACAATGCTTCTACCAATTATGCTGAGAAATTGCTATGATTTCTTATTTACACACAGTAAAACTCAGCTGCACCAACAAGGCACCATGTCTGCTCAATTTCCACACAAACAAAGCATGTCTGCAATAGGGGTACACACTTGCCACTCAGTGTTGACAAGATGCTTCTAAATGGATGTGTCAAGGAGATGAAAAAATAATAAAATGTTAGGTGAAGAGGCAGTGCTTTGGATCTTTCTCCAAGGCTGTGTTTCCTGCTACAGAATTTCTCTTTGGACAAACAATTCCTTCCCTCTATCAACCACAAAACCTGAGCTCTGCTTTTCAGTTTCTGTGTCGGTATGCCTTTGACTTTTAAAAACAATTCAAGTGTTACCAGAAGACAGAAACAAATCAAGTTAAAGATTTATGAAGTTAGGAAGTGTTTCAATTCAGCCTTTCAGCTGCGATTGAGCGAGACTTTAGAGTCTCTCTCTGATACCTTAAGATGATGTAAGAGCACTTCTTCAAGTCCAGAAGTTCACAAGTTTGGTCTTCCTCTCTGCAGTGATGGATAGATTGAAAGCCCTGAATTGTTCAGCTTTGAAAATGAGCTTTCTTAAATCTGCATCCTGGTACCACCTGGCAGCCCAGGCAATGGCTGAAGGCTTTGGTCATAGGCAGCATTTGGCTCTCCCAGGGCCTGTGCTGAGGAGTGGGACTTACCTGACCCCAAGATTTTGTGCATCCCCCTCTGTGGGAAGAAGAGGCCAGAAAAAAAAAACCAGAAGCAACTCCGGAAATGCAGATGGGCTGTGTTTTAATCTGGTTTATCTGCTGGCTATCTGGATTGCAAGCTGTCAAAGCAGAGTTGTTAGCAGGGCAATAGAAACAGGCTTGTTCTTTCTGGTTGGATTTCAAATCAAATATCCTGCTGCTGGGATCCAGGTTGCATCAGAAAAGGATGGTGTAGAGTTTCACCACCAGACAGTGGAATCCAGTTCTGTGGACATTTAACAGAACATCTGAAATGTCTGAAAAGCTTTTATGGGACCCACATGCAGAATTACAGGCCCTCTAAGAGCTGGGTTTAAATATTTCATCATCAGAACTCTGGTTTTCTCTAAGGATGATGTGCTCAAAAATCCAGAGAGAGGGTGTCTGACCTGTAGCATAAGCAAAGTTTACCTCCATTCTATCCATAATGAGGCTGATCCCACAGCTGGGATTAACTCCACACTTTTTTATATCTGCTTCTCAATCCCAGCAAAGGCAGGGTGAGAACAGGCAGTGCCTGCTGGGGAAAGCATGGAGAGGGAAGATCCTGAGTTTTCACCAGAGAACTGCAGGTGGCTGCCTCCTTGTGTGAGCTTGATCCTACTTAACCTGACAAGAGATGGGACAGTTAGTTTTCCACAAAGCTTCTGGGTCTGTTTTGACTCTTCTGTTTTGTCTTTGCATCACTAAAAGACATTCTTTGGACTCTCGGGAGCTTGCTGGTTTAGTTTTGGGTTGGTTGGCTTGGTGGGAGGTGGGGGAGTGCCAACAAACATTTTTCCTTTGGGCCGTTTGACCATTGCCAAGGGTCTGTGGATTATTTGCTCTCCAGTGGCAGCTGTTTCCTGGCTGCTACTTTAAATCTGTGTGACCAGGAGGGTTGGGAGGATAAGAGGGAGTAAACAGCTGCAGGTGTTGTTCCAGAGGTAAACCTATTCCAGCTTTTAAACATTTCAAGTGTGCATGCATTGGGATTGTGACGAACTACTCTTGTACCCTAGAAGTGCTTCTTTTCTACCAGCTCCTTGAGAAAACTCAAGTGAGGGACATTTCCCCTGGATTCCTGGAGTTATACAGGAGCCAGAAGCAGCATGGTTGGTTTGGGGTTTTTACAAACAAACAAACAAAACCAAAAAGTTTTAAAATACAGCAGAACGTTTTTAACATTTAGTCCCAAACTGCCCTGCTCAGTCTGAGTCTGCCTCGGGGTGGCTTGATTGCTCCACAGCACAGGTGGGGTTCAGGGTGCAACCAGAGAGAGAAGAAAAACTGCAGCAGAGACAGGAGCACGGTGGTTGTTGTTTGTGAAGCATGTGAGTCCCCTCGGGTTTGGGTTACGATCAGAATATATTTTTGTCTGAGTTTTATTTTTAAAGCACTTTTCACAGGGTAATGTCCCTGAAGAGAAATCTTCAAATAAATGAGGTGAATGATTGCTGTGATGTTAAGGCAAAAGACTTTCTGCTTTCAGTCTGCTCAAAGAAGCTTGTGACACTGTGTGATAAAGTCACTGACTCCTTGCATCAGGTCCTGCCATACAAGGACCAAGTCCAGGATGCTGCACAGGTTCCTAAAACCCTGCTTTAAAAGAAGAACTGATTCGGAGAAAATACAGAGGAAGTGCTGCCTGCTTTTGTCCCGGACAATGCTTCTGAGCCTGCTATGCAGGACCTCCTGATGTCTGTCGGTCCTAGTCACCATGGCCGTTTCTCCATTTGGACTGGGTAAAGAGCCTAATAATTTTGCACTTCCGAACAGGGAAACATAATAGGAGCCTAAATACCTATTAAGTGCCCATTAGACACAATAAGAGCCCGGCTGAGTATGGCCTTAATTGCTTCTGTGTGAATGCTCCAGGAATCTGTGTGTTAACAACGATAAAGACTTGAGCTGCTGAAAGCAGCTCCCTGAACCAAGTCACAGCTTCTCGACGAGGGCCCCTTGCCCGGCAGCCTGTGCACAGCCAGAGGCATCTCCTGCAAAACGCCCAGAGAAAAGGGTTCCTGTAACAAGCCTTGAGTAAAGCTGCTAGAGGGGCAGCACAAGAAGGATTTGGAGGGGTTGGAAGGTAAGTTGGGTGCTGGGGAGACACCTGTGAAATAAGGCAGGAAGATCTGAGGAGTTCTGTGGGCAAGAGATCCTGTAAGCATTGGCCAAGGCACAGTAAAGTACTCATAAGAAAGTACAATTAAGACCCGTAGAGCAAAGTGAGAAAAGAGTGCCCAGCTCCAGGCCTTTGCCTGCAGCAGGGCAGCAGATTGTCACTCCTCTGGGCTGTTCCAGCTGCTGTCCTGCTGAGGAGGAGAGCAGAGAGCATCAAACTCTACCTTCAAAGTACCCCAAATCACATAATAAAAATCGAGATCTTTCACATGCAGAAGCTGAGCACTCTTCAGCTCTGTAACAACAGAGGAATGAGCAACTGGGAGCCCCTGAGACTGAAGGTAAAGGCCAAGGCAGCATCACCCCAGAATGCTGTACAAGGATGCTGCAGTGATGATGTATGAGTTTGACACCTCATGGAAGTAAAAGAGGTCTGGAGAGGTTTCCCTCCTCATTCTTCTTCTCAGTGCTCTGGGGAATGAATGAAATGTGCTGTTGTCCACGAGGAAGGCAGCCTTGTGAGGCAGTGTTCTAGCAGGTCTTCAGGCATTCGTTGTTTTGGAGTGAAGATAAAGCCGTGAGGACATTGAAATGAGCCAAAGGCTATCCTGAACCTCCCTGTGCTGGGGTGATAACCAGCTCTGCATATCTCCACATATGGATTCCTCAGCACTTCACTTATCCTGGCAAACCCCACTGCTGTATCTGGCTTTGAACTACACAACTGTTTTGATCTCACATCTAGGGACATGACAAGAACTAATTAAACATACCTGTGGTGTGAGATTGACAAGCATAACAGTTTCTCTTTTGCTTTTGACCATTATCTAATAGGACTTTTTTTTTCTCTTACTGAAAAACTGAACTAATCTTTAATTAAAAATGCCACAAGTTGAGTAACTTTTGATGGCAACGAGATTAAAGAGCATTATTTCTGGCAGCTTTAATCACAAAGCCACGAGACCAGCATGCACTAATAATGCAGTGGTAAGAAAAGCCTACAACAAGAGTCTAACATTTGCCACCTGTGCAGAAGGAACAACTACATCCTTTGCAAAGTGCAGAAACAAAAGCATCAGTCTCTGGTAGCTCAGGTGGTATCCCTGCAAGAGGATGGAGCTCTAAATGCATGACAGTGCTGCTGCCCAGCTCCTGGCATGCAGGTGCAATCTATCCCCTAAATGACTCAGCATATTCTAAAGTTTGTTTGCTCTAGGGCCTGTGAGCAATAATAGCAATAATAAAATCTGCTCTGGTTGTCCAAAAATTTGAACAGTCCTGGTTTACATCACCTTTGTGCTAGCTAAGTTACAGTGAGCTTCAGAATGAGTGCAGTTACCCAGGCATGGGAGGGGTTAAGGGAAAGTCACAAAGGTAATCAAATGTCTTTTCTTATGCAAGCTTTACTGCATAAAAGAGATTAAAACGGAATATATATAAAAAATATATAAATCCTTCCCGTATGTAAAGAAAAATACTTCTGTTATCATAGGGCAGCTGAGCTGTGGAGGAGTGGACAAGGAACAGGCACAGCAGTTGTCTCTTGGCTGGGTCCCTGTAAGAGGTAGGTAAAGGATGCATCATATTGAGCCACCAACCTCCCTGCTTTTCCCAGGAGAATAGAGTTCAGGAAAAAAATAAGAATATTAATGCAAATCTTTTCATTGCCAGGAGCTCTTCTAAATTAATTTATTCCAGATGAGGAAAGTTTGTGCTACTTTTTTTTCAAGTTTCTCATTTTATTGTACAAATGCAGCAATCATGTACATGCCTCTAATTAGCACAGCTCCCTCCTGACTTGAGAAATGAAGTGAGGCAAACCTGAATTCTTGTCCGTACTCAATAACTCACGGAATGAAATGCTGTGCTGGAAATAAATCACAGAGAGCTGAATACAGCAGAGACCCAAAACATTGTGTACATCTATATAACCTGTTACCTCTGACAGTTTGTTATCAAAGTTAGGAGAAGCCATGGTTTGCATCTGATCTTTCTAACTGCTCTGCTGTGGTTTGAAGGTAACAACTGCTATAGACCCTTTCTGAACGGACTTTTTAGCTCTTTCTTCCCCTCCTGTATGACTGTTAAGGCTCAGGTTGAATAAGGATAGGTGAAGCAGGTGAGCCTAATGTCTGTCAGGTAATTCAGACCCAGTTCCTAGAGTGGAAAACACTGCAAAGTGCTGGTGGGAGGCAGAGTAATACAGCAGCATGAATATAGTTTGCATGAATATAGTTTGCATCAAAATGCAAAAAAAACCCAAAATGCAAAACCCAAAAAAACACTCAGAATATCACAAAATTAGAGGGGAGAGAGGCTTGGGTAAAAAGAGCCTTTTGGGAAGGAAACCTCGGAGCCCCAGGCAGGGAAAGCAGCAATTTCCTATCCCTCAGCCCATGCTACTGACAGTAATGGGTGAGGATATCTCAGACCCATCCCAGTTCAGCTCTCTTTTCATTGGCTCTCATCAGACATTCTTGCACTGCTTGGGGAAAACCACCCTAAAACTCTGTAATTCAGTAACAGAGGTTATCCCAGGGAAAGTTTCTGGTTTTCCACATACAAAGCTTCATCTGGTCAATTCTGAGTCCCAGAAGCCACCTATCCTCGTAGCAAGTGGCCAGTATGTGCCACTGCCAAGAGCCCGAGGCTCCTGCTTGCTGTGCCCAGCCTGCCCTGCTTTAGGCACCAGGGTACAGACAGCACATGCCACTGCAGCACTGCTGGGGCTCCCCAGGCCAGCAGGGAATTCCCTCTGCTGCCAGCTGCTTCTGGAGCTGGAAGAGTGTGCAGCAGGGGCACTAGCCCCACAGCAGGTGCGTGCCGGCAGTGGGGCAGCGTTTGCCAGGCTGCCCAGCGCTGTGCTGCTGGGGCAGGCACGGAGCAGGGCAGCTCCTGGCTGGGGTCCAGCCGGCCCCGGCTGCGTGAGGCACAGGCAGTGCCTGGCAGCCTTGCAGATATTTTTCTTGAATAAAAGGGAAGGTTTCCATAGAAACTTTCCTTTTATTTTAAACAGATTTAAAAGCGGAATTTAGCAAACTATAAAATCAAGGTTCCAGTGCCCAGTTTAGGCTGTTCCTCGTCGACTGCACTACAAATGAACATAAGAGCCTGCAGCCTGGAGCTGGGAGCGAGAGGCAGGCTTCTGCCAGCTCCCTCGCTTCTTCTATCAATGCATAACCTCTATTAGGTGATGGTGGCAGTGACACACAGTTTCTAGCACCCTCCATTTCATGAAAGAACTTCCTTAGAGCATCGCATCTAAAGGCTCTTTGTCCGTTAACGAGCACATTTCCTGGACTTGGAAGGCAGCGCAGACATCTCCCTTATTCTGCTCAGCCCTCGTTTGAAATTCAGCTTTACAGCAGAGCGGAGCAGATGCGAAATGGCCACCTCTGCTACACTACATTTCCCAGAATACTGAGATGCAGGAGGGAGGGCTCAGACCACTCGGCTGGTTGGAGGTGAGGCAGATGGCATCCCTGCCTTGCAAGGGACTCCTGCAGCAGAAAAGGCTTCTGGGGGAGGTAATTAAATCAGCCTCTTGGACACAGGCAAACAGGGCTTACATCAGCAAAAGCACACCGAGGTACTCTTTGACAGGCAGGCAGGTTTGCACGTGCTCCTTTTAAAGACACATCCACTTGCCCTCCCCCTCACAGTTCCTTAGGACACTTCTTTAATATTCACCAGCCAGTAAAAGTGAGGATCTTAAAAACATCCTTCTTTCCCCTTCCCCCCCCCTTCTTATTACTCTGTCAGGCTTTTAATCACCATTTAGTCCAATTAAAATGAAAACAATGTATTGATGAGGAGTAAGCACAAACCCTTCTGAGCTGTTTCAGAGCTGCCCTGTGCACTCCTGTGGATGCACTGCTGCCATCCCACCCCATCCTGCATGAAGCACTGCTCTCTTTACCCACTGCACAGAAGTTCTCAGGAAAGAACAAGTGCCTGTGATCTGAAAGGATGGACTAATTCCACAGGGAGAGCAGCCCTTTGGTGGCCCAGGAGACAGCTTTGCATTTCTGGGGTTTTTTTCAGTGGAAAATAAAAAAAAACAAACGCATGGTCCACAGGAGAGGGTTAGCTTTTGCTCCTGGAATGCCCCAAACGTTGGAGGTTAGCACATTTTGCCCACATAGTGCTGGTTTGCCTTTGCTCTGCCAGAAGAGGACTCGGAGTCCTCAGGAGCAGCGCAGGAGGCTGGAAGGGCACATGGCACAACCTCTCAGCTGCGGAGAGCAGCAGGGGTGGGCTGGCCTGTACAGCCAGCTCTTTGTCACTTGGCACCACTGGGCTTCTGCTGCTTGCTTCATCTTCTGAAAGAACCCTGAAAACACTCCCACTCTTGGCAAGAGTAAAATAAGATACAGGTGTGAACCCTTCTTCTGCTTCATTTTAAATCTAGACTTCAACCCTAAAGCTTTGCTGCCAGATTTCTGATGTGAGAATAGCCAGGAATAAGTGAGAGATGGAGTAGCAGCAGTGTGCAGGAGACTGCTGGCACATGCTACCCATGTACCCCATTGGGAGAGGATGCCTGTCTGTCAAAACAGCCACACAGACTGAAGATCTCAGACAGGACCCATGCAGTTCAAGCTGCTGCCCTGCCTTTTGTCATGTGTGAGCTGAAATCAAGATCCCAAGGCATAAACTACACAGCAGATTGGCAACCACAGATGCTGACTCACTGTGGGCTGATATGAGTAACTTAATAGCTTACTCATCTAACACAGACACATTTGCAAAGCTCCTGGAACCTAGGAAAAGAAATGAAGTGTAACAGAACATCAATAAAACACTTCTGTGCTTTCCTCAGATGGGTGTTTTGATTTTCATCTGAAATCTGACAATTGCTGGAAAAGTATTCCCTCAAATATTGAAAAAATGGTAATGATGCAAAATAGCCTCTTTTTTTTTTTTTTTTCTCTCCTTTTCCCTTCTCTTATTCCCACCTTGAAAAGACTCCCTGAAAAAGAACTCTTTTCTCACGGCTCTGTTACGCCTCACACAGCTACACTTGAAGACTATTGAGAAAGAGAATATCTTTTGCAAAGAGTAAAAATTAATTTTTAGCACCATCAGAATTTTAATAATTTTAGGCATTTGTTGTAAAATTAAAAATTCATTAAGAAGTGAACATTAAAAAGTGATGAGCAAAGATCTCTTTGTAGTCTTGGTGCTGATCAACAGATCAACATGTACCTAAATAATCACTGCTTCTGGGTTTGTTTATTAAACTGCAACAAGAAGCTGAAGAGTCCTTCTTGCTCCTAGTGAGCCTCTGTGCTTCACTCAGCACCCAGGAGTCCCAGCCCTGTGTGACATGGGTGCACAGGCATTGTAGCAAAAGATATTTGTGTGTTGAGCACAGAACAGCTTTCTTCTGTGTACTCCATCTGTAGGTATATCTAGAAAGATAAGCAGAAAGATAAGCAAATTATCTTCATATGGGTTCTTGAGATGGTGAACATCTTTAACTGGACTTGCTGAATGGCACATTCTGCTCCTCTCTTGCAAGACCCCACCTCCAATCCTGGCCCCAGCAGAAGGAGGACACAGAGCTGCTGGAGGGAGGCCAGAGGAGGCCACAAAGGTGCTGCAAGGGCTGGAGCAGCTCTGCTGTGAGCACAGGCTGAGGGAGCTGGGGGGGTGCAGCCTGCAGAGGAGAAGGCTCCAGGGGCACCTCAGAGCTGCCTGCCAAGAGCTGAAGGGAGCCTGCAGGAAGGCTGCAGAGGGACTTTGCATCAGGGGGGCTAGAGACAGCCCAAGGGGCAATGGTTTGGAGCTGAGGCAGAGCAGGCTGAGAGTGGAGCTGAGGCAGAAGTTGTTGAGTGTGAGGGTGCTGAGAGTGTGGCACAGGCTGCCCAGGGAGGCTGTGGCTGCCTCCTTGCTGGGGGTGCTGCAGGCCAGGCTGGCTGAGGCCTTGAGCAGCTGAGTGTAGCTGAGAGGTGTCCCTGGGCATGGTGGGGAGGGTGGAGGGGATGAGCTCTGAGCTCCCTGCCAGCCTGAGCCATTCCAGGATTCTATGATTCAATCAGGAAAAACAAGCTGTTAGGCCACTTGAAGCACTGCTGGCTGGCCACCTGGTGGGGTGTAGGTAAAAGATGGGCTGGATGCTGCTCTTAGAGCTGCCAAGAAGGACAGCCTTTCAGAGAACACCAGCTGCAATTACTGACACTGACAAAAATACTGCAAGTAGTTCCAGTGTGTACCTGCAGTGTTTCAGATGGAGGCACTCCTGGAGGTGCCATGTGTTTGTGTTGTATAGACACCAGAGAGGATCACTCCACATTGCTCATGACACTGCTACTGTCAGTCTGTGCTGTCAGCAGTCAGCCTGTGCACACATTCTGTGCGCTGGGACCTGACTGATCAGCTCAGAAAAAGCAGGTACCAGAGCAGATGCCAATGATTTACTGAAACACGGCCTTCTTGAAAAGGTTAACTCATCATATTTCATCCTGGGTCACAGATCCCTGCTTGCAGCAGCAGCAGCATTGACTCTGCTGTTCCTTAGATCATATGGGAAAGGCACAGAGTGAGAACTGAAACCAGCCTAAAGCCTTTCTGCACTGCTGGAAAGTGCTGCACAACCATCACGGAGAGAGTTCTCAACATGCACAGAGATTGTGTAGGCTGCACTCTTCCTGCCAGCTGAAATGCCTTTATTGCTGCCTGTCAGTTCAACCTATTCTGAATCTCTGTGAGCAAACTTCAGGCTGTTATTAAAGGTGCCCTATATTAGGTGCTGCTGAACTCCCCTGGTGTGGTTTTTTGCCTTTAGCTTGTCTCTAGGACAGATGTTCTAATCATTAAGATTTTACATCAGAGTATAAATGACAGAAAGTCTGAAATGAGCTGGGTGAGCATCCTCTTCCACGTGGTTAGAGGCATGGCAGCAGCAGGTTCAGGTTTGTAGCTGCTGTGTGGTCAGTGCATGCCAACACCTCTCCAACCAGCCACCAACAGTCGTTTATTAGGACTGGGTTGGATTTGAGCTGGTGGCCTGAGGAAACAGCCTGCAGGGAACTCAAAACCCTCCAAAGAGGCCAGGAATTATTTGTCAGAGGTTTGCTGAACACTGGTGAGAAGTGCAGATGAACATAGGAACCTTCACCTGTCTGGAGGTGTTCAGAAAACTCAGAGTGTGCAGGACCCTGAGAGGAGCAGTGGAGCTGCAGAGCACTGCCTCACAGCCAGGAATCACAATGCTCTTTCCAGAGTGCATTGCTTAGAACGAGGACTCTCTCTCTCCAGCCCTAAGACTTGACTATACCCTCCCATACACCCAGAACTGAGAGGAGGAATGATGTATGCATTGGAAAGGCTGGCAGCAGCCTCCGTGATGAAGGGTTAGAATTCCTTAGGGATATCATCTCCAGGAAGTGGTGCCTCATGTGCAGCTCTCTCACACTTCAGTATTTCCCAAACTGCAGAGTAAATTCCACCAGAAGTGATACAGAGTTCCTACATTTATTGCTTTTTAAAATGCTATTTCAGACACATAGAACAATTTTGTTCTCCACCTTACTCTGTTCATAATGGAACAGAAAATGCCCAAGATTCCTGGATGTGACCCTGGGTCTGCACCATTTCAGCCAAACCAAAGCTCAAGTACTGCTGGAATACACATCCAGCGTAACCTGGACCCATAACAGAACAAATAAAAAGACAAATGAGCTATGTTCTGTTTGTATAGCTTTAAAAAAGCATGTATCATAGAATCACAGAGTGGCTCAAGCTAGATGGGACCTCAGAGCTCATCCCCTCCGCCCTCCCCACCATGCCCAGGGACACCTCTCAGCTACACTCAGCTGCTCAAGGCCTCAGCCAACCTGGCCTGCAGCACCCCCAGCAAGGAGGCAGACACAGCCTCCCTGGGCAGCCTGTGCCACACTCTCAGCACCCTCACACTCAACAACTTCTTCCTCAGCTCCACTCTCAGCCTGCTTTGCCTCAGCTCCAAACCATTGCCCCTTAGGCTGTCTCTAGCCCCCCTGATGCAAAGTCCCTCTGCAGCCTTCCTGCAGGCTCCCTTCAGCTCTTGGCAGGCAGCTCTGAGGTGCCCCTGGAGCCTTCTCCTCTGCAGGCTGCACCCCCCCAGCTCCCTCAGCCTGTGCTCACAGCAGAGCTGCTCCAGCCCTTGCAGCATCTTTGTGGCCTCCTCTGGCCTCCCTCCAGCAGCTCTGTGGCCGTTTGACAGGACTAGGGAATGTGCACAATTGCAGTCAGTCCAACAAGAGAGGTGGGTTTCTATTTACTTTGTGTGTGTGTGTAATGAGAGAACCAGATTCCCACATTCTCTAATACAATCGCCATGCTGTTTACAAGCTGTAGTGACAGAAGCAGATCCTTTGAGAGTATTCAGATAGATAAAATAGATGTAGTGAGAATTTAGTGTTTAAATGCAGGAAGGATAGCAATGTCACATAGAAATTGTGCAGTGAGAAGCTGCCTGAGTCGTGCACTCAAGCAAGCCAGGTTGCGTTAGATTTGTCCTATGGTTGATTGACATTTTAACTGAGTTATACAAAGGCTGCAACACAAGTTCACACCTAACTAGACAGCAGAGAATCCACTGGGAAGAGAAATGTAAGAGCAAGAAAAGCTTTGTGTCAAAGACTGTTCGCTGCTAGACAGAAGGGGATCAGCAAGGGGCACAGAGATCTCAGTGAGCTTGACTGGGAAGGGACTGCTCTCATGTCTGCCAAATACATATTTATGACTAAAGCTTTTAACACTCACTGCTTTCCTGCAGGATTCATTGAATCATAGAATCAGGCAGGCTGGAAGAGACCTCCAAGCTCACCCAGCCCAACCTATCACCCAGCCCTAGCCAATCAACCAGACCATGGTACTAAGTGCCCCATCCAGGCTTTGCTTGAACACCTCCAGGGAGGGTGACTCCACCACCTCCCTGGGCAGCCCATTCCAATGCCAGTCACTCTCTGTGGGAAGATTCTGCATACCTAGTGAGGATCACTGACTGAATTGTGCACCTCTCCCTTTGGTGAGGGTACTCCACGTGGTCCTTCACAAGTGGGTGAGAGGAGCTCTGTAAGAGCCCTGGTAAGGCCTGCTGAAGGTGGTCACTAGGTCCAAAGGTCCTAACAGGGCTCAGACAGAGGCCCATGCACAGGTGCAAGCACACAATTAACCACCTGAGCCTCGAGCCAGACAGATCCCACCCCTTCAGGAACCTGCCTCACAGATGTACTGAGTGCTGCTGGCATTTCTCTGGAGCAGCTGCCCCTGTAAGGCTCCTCTGTCGACATTGTAAGCTGTAGCCTAGGCTGATTCTGTGAGCACCCCAGTCAGAGGTATTGCTAATATTTGTGTATTAAATATTCATGTACACCAGCATCTTTGCATGGCACTTGCTGGATATGAGAAGGGAAAGATCTCTGTCCTCAGGAGCTTGCAGTCGAAATGGCACCGGTGCGAGGAGCGTTTCCCTCCCACTGCGAACACACACGCTCTGGAGCTCCCTTCCTGCAGCCATGGCCACGCTAAGCACGGCGCTGAGAGCCACTGCCTTGGCCTACTTGTTGAGTTTCCCTGATTCATAACATTTATTTTATTATAGCTAAAGGTTTAGGGACTTGTCGACCTAATTATCTATGTGCATATTTGCTCACTGAAGTGCTCTGTTATTTCTAGAGATCGGTAACTACTCTTTTCCAGAAAGCTTAGTTCTTCAGGACTCCAGTTCTTCAGTACAACACCTCCCATTTTCTGAGCTCTGGAAATGCTGGACTTTGTTGGGCTGCAAGTGTGCACAGTGCTTCATTTTGGAATACCCTAACTGACAGGCAGCAGTTTGGGTTGCTCTGCAGTGATACTTTACAGATCCGCATTCATACACTTATGCAGATGGCAAAGTACAGTTCCCCTCATCTTACAGTTGTGGAAGCTGAAGCAATGTGGGAAGTGACTTATTGAGAGGCACAAGGTTACAGAGCAGGTCAGTGGCAGAGCAAAAGTAGCTTTCTTAACTATGCCATCTCTCAGCTGGACTATTCTGTGCATAAATCTGATCTCTTGAGGCAACTTGGCAGAAAATGCATCTGTTCGTGGCAAATACCACCTGCTTTTTGCCCTCTCTAAAAACATTCATTCTTCACTGCCACCAGCTCACATTTTCTCTGAGCTGTGTATTGCCTTCTCTGTGTTAATTGAAAACAAGGCACCATAAGGAATTGTTCCAACAAGCACTAATTTTACTGTACAATTTCTAACCCATCAGGGAACTGTAAGTCTGATAGATGAGATTTGAATCAGAACTCCTAAGAATGAAGTCAGTCTCAAATAGCTGTGTTAGAAAGATAAGGATTGCTTCTCCTGAGTTAGCTTTCAAACAGGCCTTCTTCTGGAGTTTTCACATGCAAGTGGTGAGGGCAGAGTCTCTGGAAGATGAGAAAGACCCAGCACAGGGGTGGAGTAAAAAGGGAAGAGTTATGTGGGTTAGTTGGAGTGATGAGAAGGGCAAGCCCAAAAGTATGGTGAAGGTAGAAGCTGAGCTTTCTAGGCCTAACTCAAGGTGAGCTACTTCATCTCTTCAGGTTTTCTTATTATTAGTTCAACCTGTTACCTTTTTTTCTCCAGCTTTCAGATTCCACTCACATTGCAAAGACCTGTAGCCTTTTCTAGGGTGACATAGATGGGTGGCATAGAAAAAATTGCATGACCCCCAAGTTAGACACCAGCATAGAGCACAGTGCTGCAACTCTGCAAATTGCTATTTATGAGCACAGTGAGGCCAAGCCAATGCAAGCTGAGAGCATCACTCACAACACGTCTTTAAATATCCCGGGGCTTTTGTTCAGTGTAAAAGCACTTCTGCAGTGAATAGAAGAATGATTGGGATGAGTCTTAGGTATTTTCATTGCCAGCATATTTATTTACTCACATGATAAAGCTAAACATAACAGCTCACGGCAAACATCTATTTGCTTTCTGCCCTGCTTTTCTTATTACAGTGTTATGGTTCTTCCATATTCTTAGACCTCATAAGCCTCAGGGCACCACAAAGGTTGGTGGGCCCCTCTGCACCTGAGAAGCCTTTGCTAGCCCAAGCAAAATGAGTTTTTCTGGCTTGTGATAGGTTCTGAAGCACGGAAGATGGATTGGTATTTTCCTGACTTCAGCCTAAAGGTCTCCAATTTGACACTGCTCCAAATACTCTTACCAAGAAATGATTCTAATGTCACATACATGCACCCATGTTGGCCTGACATCCACTGGTTAATAAACAATAATTGCACACTGGAGAGTAGTATCACAGGTATTTTCATGTATGCAGGCTTCCCTTTACACTTGCAGAAAATGTAGCCATGCTGCTTAGGAAACTTCCACCATCTTCCACGGTTTCATGATGATTGACACTTTTTTTTCAGCTGCATATGTGTAACTCTGGCTTGAGTTCAATCGTATCCATGCTCAATTGCTGAGCATGTGGGCCCAGACTCAGACAGACACCTTCAAGAGCTCTGTGTACACTCAGAAGGAAACAGTCTCTACCAGCAATGACTCAGACCTTCATTAAATAAGTCACCTTTGGAAGCCTTCATCTTCCTGCACAGGCTGTACCAAGAGCCTAAACCAAGCTATTGTGTGATCTGCACCTAGAGAAGATAAACCCACCCAAGAAGGTCCTGGAGACAACCCTATCTTGGAAACTGCTCTGTCTGAGAAGAAGCATTGCAAAGATCAACGTGCTGACGAGAGGATGAAACACTGTGCTGTGTCGTTTGGGACATCCACCCATCCCTGTGGCTTTGGAAGGAAACAGAAATCCTGACGCCAATCCAGCACTGCACCTACTGTGCCTGTCTAAAAAGCTGAAAGCTGCACATACCCACTGCTCCCAGAGCAGGTCTGAGCTGCACTTTCTCACTCTTTGGATGTCTCACAAGGGGAGCTGGCTGCAAACTCTACATTAGCTTGCCAATACCTGACAATTATAAACATGTTAGGAACATGGTCCCCTCTTGTGTGTGTGCAGCCTTGGAAAACTGCACAACTGGGCTTCAAAAAAAGTCCAGAAGGCAGCTTCTGTAGATTGGGTAAAATTCTGTCCTGCCCAGGGTGACCTGCTTTTGTTCACTGCCCTGCTCTTGTACTCCAGTGTCAACACTACTGCAGAAGCATACAGGGAAGATCTGCAGAGAGAAGGTCCTTTTAGTCTTAATAAAAGGGAAAACAAGCAAGCAACCTAAAAGACTAAATATCAAAAAAATAGCCTAAGCCTGACCTCAACCTGTCAAACACTTCAAAGGTAAACACTCAGTTTTCAAGGATGCTTACTCTTCCAA
This sequence comes from Ramphastos sulfuratus, assembly GCA_013399055.1. Classification (NCBI taxonomy): domain Eukaryota; kingdom Metazoa; phylum Chordata; class Aves; order Piciformes; family Ramphastidae; genus Ramphastos; species Ramphastos sulfuratus. Next base: position 110,430 of record WBNM01035513.1, on the reverse strand, counting down.
GATTCTCTTTCTCATACAGGATTTAATTACAGCCTGACAATACAATCTTTAATTATATCCAATAGCAGGTCTTTTTTCCCTCGGGACGTCTTCTTGGCGGGAGATCCTGGACAGAGCCACACACAGATCAATATGATCCAAGCAATGCCCATGCCCCTTTATCGAATATGAACTTGCATTTATATACCCTTCTAACAGACTGTTCAGGCCAGCCCATTACAAAGTGATTGGTCCAAATCATTAAGGGACAAGCTGTTGCCCCAAAGAGCTGGCCCAAATCGCCGAGATACAAACTCTCGTGGAAGTCTGTAATCGGCGTAAGTCGTTTAAGGCGCGAGCTGTGAGGGACCAAAGTGTTGGTGCGTCGCTATCTGTTTTGCTCTTCATCTTCTTGTTTTTCTTTAATCTTCCTGCTTAGCTGTTCTTCTCATTCCTCTGGGGGCCGCTTTGCAGGTGATGTCCTTGGCCATTCAGATAAGCTTTCCAAGTAGGCTGTGAAACTTCAGCTTACAATTCTGTAGTTAGCACAGCTTTGGATTGCTCACATAACCAGTTAATACAGAATATTTCCCTACGATATCCTATATGCAATCCTTAGTTATGCTCACCAGGAATGCCTCACAGAGGAAGACTAGGGCACAGGAGAGACAAAGGACTAGGCAGTGAATGAGTTTTCATTCAGCACCGTGAACAGTGGTTTGTTGGCAGAGCAAAAGAAAAGGAAAAAAAAAAAAAACAAACGTCTGGGAGGTTTGCAGATGAGTGAGGTGATGAATCCACTAATAAAGGTGATACAGCAGTTAAGGCAGGGCCGTTTATACAAAGTAACAGGATTCTGCCCTTGGTCCATCACATGTTGACCTGCTGAACAAAGAGCCTAAGGTCAATGCCACCACTCAGTGCCTGCAGACTGCTGCTTGCTTTGTGTTCTTCGTTTCCAGGTGCTTTTTGGCAAGTGCAAGGCTCAGGGCTCCTTTCCAGAGCTCAGACTCTGATCTGCTTGAAGAATGTTCTGGTTCCTCTTTGGATCTGGTCTGTTGGCTTGCTTTCAGCTTCCTCCTGTATTAATGGTAATGGTAATATTTGCCCTCATAGTAAAAATGTGTGTTGACACTTGAGCAAAAGACAGCTGTTGACAGCACTGCTTGAAAGAGAAAGCCCTCTCTAAGGAGAAGAGCAATTCCATCCTGCACACAACAGCTAAGGCCACCACTCATTGGGTGATGGGAGTGGACAGGGCAACCCTGTCTTCTGGGGTAGGGCCCTGCAATGAAAGCAGAGACCTGTCACAGATCAGACACCAGATAAAAAAAACAAGTACTTGAAGCAATTAAAAATTCAGTATTAATTAACTATGGAGTGCCTACCTTGGCAGCAAAAAACCGTTTCAGAAGTTACTTGTTTGGTTATGTTTTCTATGAAGAGTGAAATGTTTTAAAGGGACTGTCAGAGCCAGTTTGTTTTGCCTTGTTTCCTAAGGAAACCAGGCTCATCCGATGGCCCTCACAATAGTCATTCTCATCCATGAACCCCTGACCACTGTCAACCAAACTCCACAGAGGAATCTGTCACAAAGTATCACATCCCCACACTCTTTGTGCCAGTATGAAAGTGAACTGAGGAGTGCCCCATCTGAGAAAGGCTGTGGTGTGGCACTGACAAGACAGTAGAAGGTCACAGTGCTGTCGACTCTGTTTTGTCACAGCTGCATTTTGTGCTGCTACCTCTTGTTCTGCTATGAACCATGCTTATCATGGACATACTGTGAGGCTCGAGGGGTCTTCTGGTTATCCAGTGGCACTGGCCAGGGCATCAAGGTGCTCTCAGAGGATGTCCCCTGGTTGGTGTCACACAATGCGTCAGTCCTCGCCTCTTCCCAGTACTGCATATTGACATGTTTGGGGAGCCTTAGGAGTGCCCTTTGAGAGATGCTTTTGTTCAGCATAGTCTCTTCCAGAAGCCTGTCCTGGTTCTCCTTTAGGGGGTGGGCAGGATAGGTGATTATTTTTCTGTCAGGGGAAAAACCACTCTTGAATCTGTACAGGTTCTACAGCAGCTTGATTTACTGTCCACTTTGACAGCCGCCTTCTTGGACAGGAATCTGTTGGCTCATACAAGAACATCACTCCAAGTCTTTCTTTAATCTTTACAAATTGCTGTTCTAGATGAATGGTAACAGTGATATTTACATTGCATCCACAATGAGCCTGCAAGTCATGGACATTTTGTGCTGGGAGGAGAGATGTCATTTGCCAGAGTCTGCCTTCTATCTGTAGAGTTTTCCAGAAGAAAAGGGCTACACTCAGCCTTCAGAAACGGCCATCACTGGCTGCCTCCCAGACACCAAGCTTATGGTATCCTCAAAGCCTTTGCTGGAAGCTGCAAACAAACTGAACTGGAAACAGTGTGCACTTTGGGCTCTTAGATCTGCCTGCTCACGCCGAATTATCAGCAGTACCAATGCTATTTAAAGTACTGTAGGGAGGAAGTGATAGCACTGGGAAGGGGTGTTCTGAATTTACCATTCGTGGAGGCTGGACTGGTAGCAGGAAACCGAGAATCACAGCCTCGTTCTCCAAAAGGCAAGGGATAGCTTTACGGCAGGGACTATGATAAAATCAGGATCTTGGTGGGGTGGAATTTGGAGTTTTCAATCTAATTTTGTGAGACGTGAGATCCGCAAGACGGTGACTCCTCTGGAAAAGGAGATTAGGAAGGGAACACCTGAGAGCGCCTCGGACTTCATCCGTGTGCCGCCGGCACTGCCGCTCCGCCGGAGCTGCAGCACAGGAAGGAGGATGCGCTCAACAGCTGCACGAATCCTGCGCGCTTCTCGCCAAGCAGCGGCAACTTCACGGCACCTTCCTCGCTCAGACACACCTGCAGGGGTGCGGGCGGGCGCGGGGCTGTGCGGGCGGCGATGCAGCGGGCAGCAGTGGCTTCACCCCGTGAGCGTGGCTGTTATTCAGGACACGTGGGNGCCCGCCCCTCGGGCCGCGGCGGGGCGGCGCTGGCGGCGCGGCGGCCGAGGAGGGCGTTAAGAGCCGGGGCTGCGCGGCGCGGGCAGGCAGCGGAGCCTTGCGGGGGCCGGAGGAAGCCCTGCGCGGAGGGAAGGCAGGCACCTGGCGGTGAAGGACAGCGGCGCGGCGGGGCACAGCGCTGCCTCTGCCTCCTCTCTTCTGCGAGGGATCCACCTCCTGCTTTCCTACCAACTCTCGTAGCGTAACCTTCACAGGAGACCATCCCCTACAGACTTGCTGATCTTCGGGGTCTGGGCTGTTCTTGGTGGCTTTTTAATACTGCTGTTGAGAGAGTAACTGCCAAACAATTTCTGAGTCCGTGCGGGACTTGGAGGATTTTGTTATCTCGCCGGCGACAACAAAATTGTTCGTCGCTAATGTCTTGTGCTCCCGGGGTGCTAAATTAGCTCCCAGAGCAGGCGTGACGAAGAGTGGCGTTCACCACAGACTATCCTCTTCGGTTTGAACACACCGGCTTGGTATTTGCTGCATGATGCTGCCCAGGGAAGCAGGATTTTTGAACCGGATGCTGTGATTCGCCGGCTTCTGAGCTTATTGCAGAAGAAAAAATAATTTTTAAACTGAGTGGATTTTTTTTTCCTGTCTCCTCATTTCCAGAGGACGGAGATCTTTCACCAGGGAAGGATCACCTGTCGCTTTAATCCTTGAGGGAGTTAATTTTTTTTTTTTTTAAGTGAAATTTATTTATTTCAGTCAGTTATTTATTTATGTTTCATTTATTTATTTAAACCGACGGAGGCGTGATTCTGGAGAATGAGACTGAGGGAAGCTGCCAGGGTTTGGAGGACAACGCCGAGTTTAGGGTGGAAACTGAGAGACTAGATTCCTCCCTCCCCCTCTTCTTTGCCCGCCGGCGCCGCGCTATTTATTTATTTATTTTATTTTTTGGCACAACTTCTCTAGTTTTCCCTCCGCTCCGTTTCTCTGCATGGCCAGATCAGCAAACCTGGACGCGGAGGAGCTCAAGGTAGGCGACCCGCCGGGTGCTGTCATTACGGTTTGGGTCGGACCTCGTCCTGTCCCCGCTGCTGGCCGCGGGGGAGGGGGCTGCGCGGGGCTCCCGGAGCCGGGCGGGCGAAGCGCTGAAAGGCAGCAGAGCAGCCTACCCTCCCCAACTCGCAGCCGCGAGCACCCTCGTAATGGCACTAATAATAACGACGGTGGTGGTGGTGGTGGTGGTGGTGGTGGTGCTGCCCCTGTGCTCTCGGGCTTACATCGACACTGGGGGCACCATCAATCTCGCCCTGGAAGCAGGCGGCTGCGAACCCGCAGGTTTCCCGGCAGAAGTTGACTCTGCAGCCCTTCTCGCCTGTGCATCTCCTCTTCGTTTTCCTCCTCCCTCCCTCACCGCCGGGAGCGAGGGGGGACATCCCCCTCATCCTTACCTCACTCGGCCTCGGCGCGGTGCCCCGGTCCCCCCCCCAGGCCGAGAAAGCGGCGGCGGGATGAGGAGTAGCGGGCGCCGGGGTCGGCGCCGGGCTCCGATGCCGCTTCAACAATAAAACTTCGCATTAGGACGGCGAGAGTGTGAGGATTCCCCCCCCTCCGCCGCCCCCCCGGCTCAGCTGTAGCTCTCTCCCCGCTGAAGGAGCATGCCCGAGAGCGCTGAGCATGCTCCTTTGCGGAGATGGAGAGCCTGCCCACACCCGCTGCCAGACCCCCGGCCGTGGAGGGGAATGGGCTCAAGTCATAGTCATGGTAATCACACGGATGATAGCAATGACGGTAACGTCAGGAATAATAATAACAATAATAATAACCGTAATAACAGCAACACCTACATAGTGAATGCCTTCACCTAGAAGGTGGGTCCAAGGGAGGCAGCGACGATGGGGAGGAGGCGCCTGGGGCGAGTGCCGTGGGGCCGCCGGGTGGGAGAGGGCCGACGCCCGAGCAGGAGCCGGAGGGGCGGGGGACAGACTCCTCTCCGCCGAGATGCGAAGGCATCGCTGCGTGGCTAAGAAAGCTATGAGAGAGGATGGGGAGGACAGCCTTCCTCCCCCACTGCACGCTCAGCCCTCTTCGGGACACCCACTGAGGGCGCCGGCAACCCCGCGGCTGGAGAGGGCTTTGCGTCGGGCAGAGACACTGACGAGCGTAGAAGTGCTGCCCTGTCTTTGGCAAGTCAGATGGGGACATACATGAGCATACTTGTCCTGCAAGGCAGCAGTGAATCAGGAGACTCGCACCTCGATCTCGCTTGCAGTTGCTGTAAATCCCTAAGGAGAAGCAGGCCAGCGCTGTAGCAGCGCCCGGGTGTTTGACGCGACGGGAGAGCAGGACGAGGAGGCACCGAAACCACTGCGCGCTTGGAGCCGCCGATCCCAGCGCCGCACGGCGCTGCCGCTGCCGGCCCGAGCCGAGGAGTCCCCTCGCTGCTGAGCCTGGCCAGGATTCGCAGGAGACAGCTGATGCGGGACCCGAGTCCTCTAGTTAAGGAGGAGGAGGGGGAGAGAAGTTCTATTGTGTTAAGAGACTCTAAAGCAAAGACGTTCGTGCGCGGAGGGGTCCGCACTCTGCGGCGCTTGTCCTCAGAGGAGCGCAGGGCCCGCGAGGCGCAGGGCTGGCGAAGAGAAAGGGACTGCTGAATCCCGCGGGCACCTGCGCCGCATCTACAGCGGATGCTGCAGCGAGCGCCGCTGAGCGACCTTGAGCAGCGCAGCAGAGCTGCGAGTGGCACTGCTCGGGATCATCGGCACCTTCATCCTCCTCTTGAAGAGCTTAAAGAGAAGCGTCGCTGAGCCGCGCTCAGGGGCTGCTGGGCACAGTGCCTCCCCTGGCGTTCAGAGGTGTCCTGTCGATGCGCGGCGGCTGGGGGTGCTCCCGGAGGCTGGCAGAGTGCCGCCCGGAGAGCCAGGCTGGCTGTGGCCGCTCCTCCCCGGCCGCCGGCAGGGGGTGGTACGGGCCTGGCCTCGGCGAAGCCTCGCCCGATCGGGACTCTCAATGCCAAGCGGCCGTGCAGCCTGCACCAGCGGCTGGAGATCTTCCCGCAGTGCGAGCCGTCCAGCTGGTGACCTTGCTGTATGTAGTTGAGCACAATAAAAAGCAGCTCCGCACTATAGGCAGGGGAAAAGCTTTCATCAATTTCTGGCTAGTCTCAGAAGAAGTGAAGTGATTTCAGTGCTCCATTCGTCTGCTTTGGGCCGGCAGAGTGCCTTAGGAGACCACTGGGCAGAGTTGGGACGCACAGTTAGCAGGCAGCTGTCGGTGCTGAGCTGTACCCACATCACATTGCACGGAGGGCTCATATGAAGAATGCCACATAGGGTAGCAGGATGGCATAGCAGAAGTTGCCAGGGATTTTGCAAACAGGCTGGCAGTGTCTTTCACGACAGCAGGCTTCCTCCATTCTGACAAATGTATGGCAGTGAGCCTAAAAAAGAACAACAATAATTCTGCTACCAATACTGCAAGTCAAACGTGGTGGAGCGGTGCTGTGTGGTAATGCTACTGGGAATACAGACTATGCAGTATCTTAAGCTTTTAAATGGGTCACCAAACAGAACTCTGAAATCTGTCTGCTACTTGCTGCACTGATTGAAATGGTTCCTGAAATATATAAATACTAAATGTAACGAGGTGTAACGAATATACGTTTTGAAAGGCGGCAAGCTGCACACGTATCGTGCTGCAAGGCCTGCCAGTGAGGGTGTCTGTACTCCTTACCAGTCTGTGCACGAGTTCCTGGTGTAACAGAGCAGTACTGAAAACAGGGAGTACTCTGCCAGGGAGCTGGAGCTGTCCTGGTTTTCCTTTGATCTGTCTCATCCCCTCTCTCAGATACATGAAAGAATTTTCCTCTGACTTCTTAATTCACGAGCCTGTGGGGCTTTTGTTTTAAAGGAATAGGACTGGAACTGCAGACTAAAGGATTCTGCAGCCTTTGGTTTAGTGTTGTGAAGCACTTTCTGTTAGGTAACACTTTGAATATGCTTTGAACTGTCGTGCTCTACGAGTGCTGTGTATCTGATAGGGCTTTGTAATTGGTACACATGTATAAAATGGGATGAATTAACTTACCCAGTTTGCATTTAATGTATTCAAACCTTATGTTGAGGCAGTTGTATTTAATTGCTTGGAATTGGCTGAGTTTCTTTTGCAGAGAGGAGTGAAAAAGCATTTGTGTTTCCTGTACTGCTGCTGATTTGTGACTTCCCTTGTCACTGGATAGGCGATGACAGATTCTGTCCTTCACACTTCCCCAGTCCTTTGACATGCAATGCCTGTAATCTGCATTGTCACCAATTTTGTTATGTTTGTTTAGTAACTACAGTTTGTGTGTGTCTTAGGGGGAGATTTTACTCCTTGTAGTCTGTAAAACATTCTGCTGCTTTCCTGGAGGAACGTTGGTTTGGAATGGAACATGTGAAAAAAGTGAGGTTATTAGCAGGGGGGAACCAAAAAACATCCAGGAAATCCACTTCTTGCTGCCTGAAGATGCTGCTTCAGTGTGGGTTTGCCATTACAAAGCCAAGATTATTGTTTGCAACAATGTGCTGAAGTGTCTTGAGAGTATCACTGTTAATATCCAGAAACACTAAACTCTGTACAGTGTTTTTGAACTGCCTGGTGAACATCAGCTGAACATCAGCTGAACTTCTTTATTTGGTTCAGGAGTGAATAGTTACAGTCTGCTTGCAGCTTTACATCTCCTGGTGATACAAAACTGCAAACTTAACATCCACATGGCAAGTGGTCACCTATGAGGTTCTGCAATTACAGTCTTCTAATGCAATCTCTGTAGCCAATGACATACTGGGTTAAAAAACTCAAGGAAGAAAACCACAGAAGTTTAAACAAAAGATTAATTCAGTAATGTTGTGATCTTAGCATGTAAATTGAGAGGAGAGCTAACACCCAGAGGAATTCTGTAAATAGGAGCCCAGGAATCTCTTGGGCTTGGGCTGCTGTGGGAGGACTTCTGATGGGACTGAGTAGGTGTTTGTATTTCTGTGTTAAGTTAGTCATTCCATAATGAGAAATGTAGTACTCTGGAGCACTTAACATATGCTTAGGAAAATCTACCTCATTTATTCATGCCTTTGATAGGGACATGGACAGGGTATTACTGTGAACTCAAAGGGGTTTGTTGTTTTAATGCAAAACCTGCTCTCTCCTCTTCTCTACCTACATCCCTCCAAGAAACCATTATGGTTTACTGGGCCTCTGTCAGCAACACTGAATAAAGACTATTAACCTTTGCATCCAGAGCCAGAGAACTCAGCCTTTAAACTGCTCTCCGTGAAAGGTCAAGCTGAAACAATTTTCAGGTAATATGCATGCAGGTTCCTTTGCTCTCTGTTCCTGTTGTGAGGCTTCACCTTCCAATAGGTGTAAGGACTGACATAGTTTGGGAGTCTGAAGAGAATTCTGTGCCTAAGGTGTAGTTGTGTGTTGGACCCAGGAAAAAGGCAAGGCAGCTGCAGTGCTCTGACTGTACAGTTCAGAAATCATTCCTGTCCTATCGCCACCGAGAAATGGAACTAACCTGTGGCCAGGCTTTTGGCATTGCAGGTTACAGCTTTGCTGAGCTCAACGATTCTTAAATGAAAAATACATCAACATCTGAAAGCTTGGTTAAGGGAAAAGACCACTTTATCCTCCTGTTCTCTGTGGCTTATGGGATAAATGTTGTTATGTTCTCCTCTGCCGCTGTATTCTTCACTTCAGCCAAAGTGATGTAAGAGATTTGCATAAGGGTTAGCAACACATTGTTTTCTTCCTGAAATGGAAGAGGCTGGGGTGCAATGCTGCTGTGAGCAGCAATGTTTCTATAGGTCAGCCCATGTCTGACTTGGGCTGGAGCCTGTCAGTCTGATGTGAGGGTGTATTTGGGACTCCCGGTCCTGCTTTCATACCAAGACCCTTAACCTTTTGGAGGTTGGTTCTGCCTTCCCAGGATCCTGATTAGGCCCTGAGCAAGACTGTTTGTAAGGAGTTATGATGGGAATGCCACAAGACGTTTTTTCCTGTGAAATCATTTTGTCTTCTTTTATTTAAACTTTGTAAATCCATGTCCAACATGGTTGTTTCTACGTCCCCTAAGGATTCAGAATTCCAAAGGACAAACACAAGGATTCAAATATGAAAAACACCCAACAGCACATGGAGTTAAGATAAGACCCTTTTTGACATGCAAGTTCCAGGGGCCATTCCCATAGGGAAACCACTCTTGTTTTCTCTCTTTGTGCAAAGGAAGGGTGGAGGACATGTCCTAGCAGTGCACTGTTGCTTATACTTCTAAATGCTCTATACATTAAAGAGCTTACAGAAACCTGCTTAGCTCCCTGTTGTACTGCTGGCTGCAGCCATGTGGAATGCCATTGGAAAGCCAAAATTAACAGTTCAGGAGGGAAGCCTGACATTTCTCTGCTATGCTATCAGATTCTTCACCAATTCTAAGGTATTTCATGCTAACTCTTTATTCCACAGCAAAGCCTTTCTTTGTGAAGAAAGATGTTGTGAGATGGCTGTCCGTGAGCACTGAGTTCTGTTCCTTGTCACGGGGGGATGACTTGGTTAAGCCATGGCAGTGAGGGATGTGAAAGAGGAGGCTTTATTGCTGGTTAGCCATGTGAGTGCCTCTCATTTACAGAGGTGCTGAGGAAGTGTCAATAAAAAAGTGTCCTGCCTCTACCTCCCTTCTTATACCTCTGGATTACATCTTAAGCAGCACTGTGTGATTTAACTCCTGGGTGTCCGCACTGCTTGAAAAGCACCAGACGAGGACAGAAGCTAGTTGAAGAGCACTAGATGAGGACAGTGTCCTCCTGCAGTTTTAGATTAGCAGTACTTTTTAAAGTCAGTGTAGTGACATCAGCAGAAGCACATCGGTGATATGCCAAGAATCAGTGCCACAAGCAGTAGAATGCCTCGGGCATAAGAACCTGGCCACTAGCCAGTTCAGTTGGCTGGGCAGCGTGGTCTGCAATTCATAAGTTCCACCTTCCTGCTCCTAGACTCTTGTCCTGCTGGGGCAAAACAGGCCCTGAGCATTTGCTTGCAATGCTGACACCCTGTCTGTTTGGTTGGGTTTCAAATTTCTCTCCTGCCAGTGGTCTATTTTGCCTCGAGGAGCAATTGAAGGGGTTTTGCTCTGGAGAGGCTTGACCTCACTTGCTTCTGGGCTATGCTACTCCTCCTCCGGTGGGGGGTATTGCAGGCTAGCCCCGGGGGGGACACGGGGCTCCCTCCTGGGCTTTGTTTTTTGTTTCGGCAGCATCTTCAGGCTCTGCTACCCTCTCTGCCTCGTGGTTGCATCGAGAGCATAAAATTGGAATTGTAACTTCCTCATTTATCATTTCAGCGCTGATCAGTGAGTAAATGTGGCTACTAAATCTATTGGAGTCTCTGGTTTTCCCTCCAATGGCCCTGCCCAGGGCAAAGGGAATCCATTTTTGTGGCTGGCAGCGGTGCTTGCCGCTCCTTACCCTTGGATATTTGCATCTCTTTATTTCTTCTCTAAGCTACTTTAAAATTTCCTTTATGCCTTTTGTGTAAATGATTCCCGACTGGGTATTGGGACTTTGGTAAATTGTAAATAGTTCACTCTTTAGGGGTGTGGATTTGTTTGGCGTGGGAATTCATGTTAATAAAGTTTTAATATCTAATATTTCCCGAATATTACATTTGAATATTCATAACAACTCTTGAGCAGACAGATGATGTTAGCAGATGGAAGCCATGGCTGCCCAGACATGCCCTCCTCTGCAGCTTGGCAGAAGGTAGTGGAGTGCACTTCATGGAAGCACAAACGTGAGAACACGTAATTGGAACTTCTGCTTTCTGAATGCATTGCTCTTTGTGCCATGGTCAGGGTGGAAAGTGCAGGTTGTTGAACCAGATCCACACAGGTGGCTTTGATGTTTTCACTCTTCAGGATCAGTATTGGTGCAGATGGTCTCAGTTGTGTAGATTGTCTGCTTGAAGTTGTTCATAAGGTATTTGGGGTTGGGCTCAAGGGAGAATCTTACCACCTTCATGTTGAACACAAGCTATACAACAGAGTGGCTGCGTGACATAACAGCTCTTGAAAATCAGTATAGGTTTGAATCCAGGGAAACCTCTATGGAAAAGCAATTTAAAATAGAAAAATCATCTCATTGGTGCCTTAGTAGTTGGTATATTGTGGTGTGCTGGGGCCTGTTGCTGAGATAAATATGGCATAACCCACTGAAATCCCAGGTACCATTCTGTCCAACTGAAGTCGTTCACTAATGCTAAATTATATTATTTTGTATGTGAGTCAGTCCATCAATGGCTCTGTCTTTGAACTAGTTGAAGATGAGTAGTTAACTACGTTCACTCTGCCACTTAGGGCTGCACTTAACAAATTGCCAATATAGATAAACCAATCAAAATGAAGAGTAAAAAAATCAATAGAGCCTGTGCTGCTTCTTAAGCTGGCCTGTCTCTGCACATAGGTCAGCAGAGATGGAACAAGTTGGAAGGCAATCTAAAATGTCAGGAGTTACCTGCACTAAGAAGGAAGAGAGCCAGCTGAATTGGGCTTCACCTGGCATTCTATTTAAAGGCTGCATTGGAAAGGGGATTAAATCTGAACAGGGAAGGCTCCTGGCTGTCACATCCCCAGCCTGCACTCTGCCTGCTGGCAGGGGTCAGGGCTGGGTGTCCCCTTCTCCACAATCTGTCTTTCCTGATTGCATTTGTGGCTTGGGAGGAAAGAGGTTTGGCTGTAAGTAGCTTGGGAAGCAGTCAAGGTATTAACAGCCTCATCAGGAGCCCTCCAGCTCCTCTGTTTTCCAGGAATTCCTTTAGGAGCTGCTACAAAGAAGCTGCCTGCGGTGCAGCAGAGTGCTGGGAAGCAGCGCACAAGGACCCCGCTCCCTGCAGATGCTTGTGTTCCCTGGTGATGCTCTTAGGCACATCCCACTGGTGACTAACACACTGCATGTTTCCATCTGGGCTGAGAGGAGCATCTTAGTATTTATCCTGCTTCAGGGCATCGATACTCATCTGCTAGATGCGTTGAAATCTCTGAGGACTGTGATCCAGTGAGAGTGATCCCACAATTAACTCCTTGCAAGCATGAGTTCAGCACACAGGAGCAGTCCTGATGGCTTTCACCTGGTAAGTGGCCCAAGCAGGTACCAGTGCCTGAGCTTTCTCTTTGATGGGTTGATTTTTACTCTTAGCTTAAACTGCAAATATTGTTAGCAGCAGCAGGTGATTGTAGCACAACTCTGAGAGGTTGTTTCTATTTTGAAGAAAGTACTGAGCCAATTTTCTGTACTCAGAGTGATTGCTTGGTCCAGTCCAGCAGAACATTTCAGAACTGGAAATAGAGAAGATTTCTGTCTTTTTTTTTTTCTTTTCTGTGTTTGTTGGTTTGTAGTAATTTTTCTTGCCCAGTTCAGGAGTCTCCCTGCTGAGCAGGCTGGCTGTTGTAACTCCCATTCACTGGGTAATGTATGTGTGAGGAAGGAGTTGGAATGATCTATGCCCCAATAAACTGTAGTGAGAGAATTTCAGAATCACGAAGAGACTGGAAGTGTTTCCAAGCAGACTGCTTACCCTTAAAGCTGAACCTGCTGTCACCAGTTATTGGTTTCAGTAGCTGAAAGATCAGGAGGCAAAGCTGATCAGTGTGCAGGAGGGGATGGGACAGTGGCAGGTGTTGGAAGGGGCCTCTGGAGATCACCTAGTCAGTTCCTCTGCTGAATCAGGTTCACCTAGACCAGGCTGTACAGAACCACGCTCGAGCAGGGCTGCTCTCTGGGCAGCCTGTTCCAGTGTTCTGTCACCTTCATATTAAGTAAGATTTTCCTCACGAATGCAGATTTTCCCTCATGAGCTGGCAACATACAGCAGCAGAGCACAGGACTTAACCAGTGAATAAGCACAAACTTCTAATGAGGATATACTCCTCCAAAATGACAAAATTCCAAACCCCTCTGAAGTTTAGAAGAGTTCAGGCGAGGGAGAAAAAGACACCAACTGGGACTAAGATCCATCTGCTCTTTGTTTTCCTTCAGTCACCACCAACAGATGGTAAGCACTCTGCAGAAATCACTCAGCTGGGTTACTCTGGTTTGTGGGGTACCAGAGGCACCCACCCTTAGTCCTAACCTCACAGCCTTTGCCAGGAGCTCAGCTTCCTCTGAAGGCTTAGACAGGTGCCAGCGTACAGGCTCGTGCCTAATGATGCCTTCAGATATAGTGCCCAGTATGTTGATAGTGGTAATAATGAGCTTCCCTCTATTGAAACAGTGGGTCCAGGCCTCACACACGGCTGCCTGGGGGTGTCAGGCTTCCTTGGCAGGTGCAAAACCAGCAAGCAGCAGGCTGGTATTGACTATCACTGCCTCTAGGGCTCCAGTTGACACCTAGCAGTTCAGATAGGCTTCAGTGTGGAAATCCTCTGCGTGCTGTGTCCCAGCGACTTCTGCAGCTGGGCAGACACAAGATGGATGCAGAAACAGTCATCATGAAGACTCAGGTTCCCACTTCATGCAGGGAAAATGATGTTTACACTTCATCAATGTTTTATTAGTTTTTCCTGAAAAAGCTGGTAGTAGCACAGCATTCCTGGGAGAGTGGCAAGAAGCTAGCTGGTGTGTGCTCTTTGCCCACCACTGGCACTCAGAGTCTCACTTCTTGCTTTCAGGAGAGTGAGATACTATCTTTAGAGCTTATCTCATACTTTGCTTTGTGTATCCCCCAACTCATTCTATGTTGCAAGTGAGTGTGTGATAGGAGAATGATCTGTTTGCCCAGAAGAGACCTCTACCCAGCTAAGCTCCCTGCTTTGCTCAGCATTAATTTAGATGAGGCAGGTGATAGTCACTCACTGGTGGTGTAAATATGTCATCTGCCCAGTCTGGCAAGACTGCTTGCTCTGCTGCTTAGGGAAATGATGGCTGTGTGAGCAGTGTCTGGGAGGGACCTCAAAGATCATCTAGTTCCATTTACCAAGATGCTGTCTATCCTATTGAACTTGTGCTTCTGCAAGCCTTGGTCAGTGCATGAATGAGTGTGTCTAATAGGCAGCGAATGCAGCATGGTGAGCAGAGCAGAGGGGAAGCACCTAGGAGAGCGGCACCGAAGCCTAGCACCTAATATGTCAGGAATTAGAGATGAGATGAGGTAAAACTCATTCCAGTTTTGGACATGTGCTGCTGCATCAAACTCGAGTGCAGCTGTTTTGTAACAGGCACACAGAGCTTTCCAGTGCAGTTGCAGAAAGGCCAAGTGGAATGCAAAGATCTCAAGCGGCAGGGGAAGGCTGAGCTGTGCAATAGCAGAGGGCAGCAGGGGGATGAAGCAGAATGGCTGTCCGGCTGTCTGCACTCTTGTGCCTGCTGATGCCTCACTGACACAGCTCAATAACTGTCAAGTTTTACCACAGTGCTTTGTAATTGTTAAGGAATAGGACAGCAGAGTTTTGTCGCTGCTCTGTGCGGCGTGAGTGTGGTGTGCAACGTTTCCATCTGCATGGAAAACATGGGTTGGAATTTATTTCTCTAGGTGTTAGAAACCTGAAGTGACTGCTCAGAAAAGGTGTAAGAAGCAGGTGTCTGTGGGCATGGGCTGGCACAGGAGGTGATGGAAGCACAGCAAATCTTGAGCAGCTATGACAGCAGCTGTGTGGGCTGGGCGGTGTTAAGGCAGATGCTGTCCTGCTGTCCCGGTGGGCTGTAGTACTTCAAACACTATCTGATAGGTTTTACAGTTTTCTGATCCAAGCATAGGATCAAAACTTGCACTCCTGGGCACTGCAAGTCTCCAAATCTACAGATGCAACCTGTTCCACTTAGCTTTCACTGGTTATTACCTTGAGGAAAGCCTTTCTTCTGTTGAGCAGGTGGACTTCTGTTTCTCATCATGCTCAGTAACATTTTTGCTACCTCACCTTTACTGAGGAGCTGACAGCACTAACAGGGACTAGCAACCACAGGTATCACTGTTGTTTCCATCTGTGGAGAAGACCACTGAAGTCTGCTCTCAAAACCAGAGCAGTCACCAGACTGCCACTTGTCTTAGGATGCTGCAGCTGCTGTGACTGTCGGCACGTCTTTGTCCGTAGCCTAAGAGGGCTCAGGTATATTTCCAACTACAGGTTGTTAAATTATTGGGCACAATGTCAAAACACTTCCAGCATCTTGGTGTGACCCCCCCCCCCCCCACACACAGATGAAGGCAGAAGCATGAAGAGGAAGGGAGCAGGAAAGAATGACAAGATGCAGGTCTGCTGGCAGAAGGTGGTAGCAGGAGGTGAGGCAGGTGAAGGTGCCTTCCACAGGCAGCTCAGGACACTGCTGGGGGTTCTCCCAGTCAGGTCTGGCCTGCCAGCATGTTGCACAGATTGAGTGTGCCTAAGTTTTCTAGCAATGATAAAGTGCCACAGATTTTAATTTTAGGGAGCACAAATCCTTGCAAACCAAGCTGCAGAGTGAAATGCAGCTGAGTCAGCAGGAGTGCAGAGGCAGTAAACTCTTTGGGAGGGTTAGCATGGGTGGCTGGGAGCTGGAGCATCTGAAATGGGGTCAGCAACCACAGACCAGAAATAAGCAACCACCCTGTGAAGTGCCCCTGCTGCATGCAGTATTGGTCACTATGTGTATCTCACCAATTGCCACTATTTGCATTATTCCAGAGCCTGGCTCAGGAATCACAGGTTGCTTGCTTGCTGCAGGGGTTTATGATGGCAGCTCTGTT
Source organism: Ramphastos sulfuratus (assembly GCA_013399055.1). Classification (NCBI taxonomy): domain Eukaryota; kingdom Metazoa; phylum Chordata; class Aves; order Piciformes; family Ramphastidae; genus Ramphastos; species Ramphastos sulfuratus. Next base: position 94,711 of record WBNM01035513.1, on the reverse strand, counting down.
TCTCGTCCCTTTTATTATTATTCTTAGATGTCTGGTTTAAATAAAGAGGTCTAAATTTGCCTAAATGTTGGGCTTTTTCCCCTGATCTTGTAAACAAGAAAAAACCCCAAAAGATTGAATTTTTCCCTATGAAAATAAAGTTTTCCATATGAGGAAGCTGAATACCTATTCCCACTCAAGAGAAGAGCTCAGTCCCCCTTACTTTGTTCACTCGTATGTACTTTTACCTTAGCAGCACAAAGAATCATTCTGTGTGAAAGTATTTATTTGAAATAGATCTGGAGTTAGGCTTGGAGGATTTAAAAAAAACAAAAAAAAAAACCAAAAAAAAAACCCCAGCAATATAAGTTGACACAAAAAACCAAGAGTTAAACTTTTAAAACCATCGACTTAATTCTGTACACAGCAATTACCTCTGTGGTCAGCAGGAACAAAGCTGAGTGGTGTAGGGGAGGTGTGAAAAGCCAAATGTGTCTCTGCAAACTGCCCTCTCAGCTGCAGGCCAGCAAGAGCTCAGCTTTGGAGCACCAGGCATCTCTTTGTTTTACTATTAGTAAGAGCCCTAAAGACCTGCTCAGAACTACCTGCAAAAATCAGATTTGAGTGAAGAGAAAGAAATGTTTGATTGGTGTGTGGCAAAGAAGTCCTTCTGCCCTCTCTCAGTCAGCATTCAGCTCTGGGTCTGACAGGGAGCTGAAATGGCTGCAGCCAAAACTTGGAATTCAGACTGATGCAGATGTCCTCGCACCAGTCCAAGGCATGGCACAATTGAGTCTAATGACAGAAACAAGCCTTGGATTTTAGTTAAAAAATGCCTTAGAATCATAGCACCATAGAATCAGGCAGGCTGGAAGAGAGCTCCAAGCTCACCCAGCCCAACCTAGCACCCAGCCCTGGCCAAGCAACCAGACCATGGCACTAAGTGCCCCAGCCAGGCTTTGCTTCAACTCCTCCAGGGATGGGCACTGCACCACCTCCCTGGGCAGCCCATTCCAATGCCAATCACTCTCTCTGCCAACAACTTCCTCCTAACATCCAGCCTAGACCTCCCCTGGCACAGCTTGAGGCTGTGTCCCCTCCTTCTGTCCCTGGGTGCTTGGCAGCAGAGCCCAACCCCAGCGGGCTACAACCTCCCTTCAGGGAGCTGCAGGGAGCAATGAGGTCTGCCCTGAGCCTCCTCTTGTGCAGGCTGCACACCCCTAGCTCCCTCAGCCTCTCCTCACAGGGCTGTGCTCCAGGCCCCTCACCAGCTTCTGTGAGCCTTTCAGGGGAAGAGGAGACAGGAAGGGGGAAAATTGTGTCTGCTCATTTCATTCTATTTTAATCTTGAGCCAATTAAAACAGCATCATTATTAGAAAAAACTATTGTTTAAACCCAGGGTTTAGAAGAGAGGTAAAATTCTAATGCATTCCTCACGTGCAGCCTGTATCAGGATCCTTTTGATGGGAGTTTGCTTTTATTGGTACCTTCTTCCAGAAGGCCAAACAAATGAAGCCCTGAAAGCTACACGTTTTCAGAGGCTGGGGCTAAGAAGGAGATGGCAAAGCTGTTTACTGGGATCAGTCAGGTGCTACTAACAGAATTTCAATACCAAAGGTTAATAATATCATCACCAGGCTCTTGAAAGAGACTTGACTGCCTGAAGACAGCTTAATTTTAACCATCGAGACACGTCAATCAGTGTACACCTAAAAATATGCAGGGAGGGATGCAGTTGGCATACATTACAGCCCTGCTTTTCCTTTCTAGCCTGAGAGGGTCTGAATTGTTTAGTTCACTCAGCAACGTGGGCACAGGTGTGTAGGTCCGTGTGCCGCTGGGCACCGCGCAGCTCCTCGGGCACAGAGGTACAGCCTCCCACTCACGGTTCTGCACTTCCTACCCTACTCTTCAGAGAGCTCTGGCAACAGGCTGCTTGCTCACCGGTAGGGGAATGGTGATAAGCCGGAAGTGTAAATGCCAGCTCTGCCAGTGTCCATCAGCTGTGGCCCCAGGGGTCAGAGCAGGGGCACTTGCCCGGCTCTGCACTCAGCAGTGCTGGGGCTGGTAGCCTCTGGTGTTGGAAGGGGCTGAAGGCACAGTGGAAGCAATGTGCAGAAGGATCAGGAAAACCACCTCGGTGCTCTTGGGAGTACTGTCCTGGATGATGGCTAAGTTGATGGTTCTGATCAAGTGCCAGCAGGTTTGTCAAGGCTGTGTGAAGGAATGAGTCTAGGTAACCTCACTTTTAATCAATTAATTAATTAGAAATTACCATTATGAGCTCTAAATGCATTGCTCTTTGTGTTCTGTGGAACTCCCTGTTAGCAGAGTAGTGAGTAACCAGCTTGTACCTGGCAATCCTTGTTAGACATTTTGCTCTGAATACACTGCAATTAGATTTACTCTGTGAGTAGATACTCCCAGAGGCTAGTAGGGAAGGTCTTTCTGTTTGTGGTCATATCACAAATGAAGAAGAGTATTTATTTCCTGGACATCTGCTTTGACTGTCAGGCTTGGAAAGAAAATAGGTCTGGGCCTTTACAGTCATGTGGAAGCATAAGATTGATAGAAGACTCCTGGAGACCAATAGAGCAAACCTGATTTTAGGCGTGACTTAGAGCACAATGAACTCAGGACGCTGTGGTTTTATCAATGGCAGCAGCCTTGAGACTCTTCTGAAGGGTCACTTTGAGAGACCATCACTGGCTGGGCCAAATGATCAATGCTGCAGCAAATTACCAGTGAATAAAAACAGTTGGTGGCAAAATACCATGTCAGGGAATGGTTTGAGTGGGAAGGGACCTTTAAAAACCACCTAGGCAGCCCCCAGTCAGCAGCAGTGACGTCTGCCACTAGATCAGGTTGCTCAGAGCCCTTGTCCAACCTGACCTTGAATGTCTGCAAGGATGGGGCACCTAGCATCTCTCTGGGCAACCCGTGCCGATGTTTCACCACCTTCACTGTAAAAAATGGCTTTCTTGTATCTAGTCTCTGCCCTTGTCCTGTCAGAACAGGACCTGCTAAAACGCTGCTCTCCATTTTTCCCAGGGGCCCCCTTTAGGTACTGCAAGGCAGCAATAAGGGCTCTGCACAGCCTTTCCTTCTCTAGGCTGAACAGCTCTTCCAGGCTTTCTTCATAGGAGAGATGTTCCAGACTTCTGTCCTCCGGATCCACTCAACAGGTCCATGTCACACGATCCATCCCACCACGTGCCTGTGATGGCGACTACGTCATGGCTCTCCTGCTACACCAAGACTGCCAGCTCATCTTGTTTGGTACTCATGCTGCAGGCATTAGTGTCCTTGCACTTCAGCTGGGGCTTCCCCCAGCTCCTCTCTCTGTGGGGTCTCAGTACGCCTCCCTGAACAAGCAGCCTGGAAGAAGCAGGCCCACCTGCNGATTCTGTGATTCTATTCTGTGATCTGAAGTGGTTGTTGGGTGGCTGATGGCTCTGCTGTAAGAGTGGTTATGGTAGAGAGATACACCTCTGAGGCAGCTGCCTTGCTGCCCACATCCTTCCCTTGGCACAGAAAGTGACAGAAAGAGGAGAGCCTACATCACGTTTTCAGGAAGTCGACAATTTGGTTCTGGGAAAGGCTTTTGCTTCCTGTCTCCTCCAAAAAAGGCAGGGGCTGCATGAGACATCTGCTTTATCTGCACAATTAGAGGGGAAGATTGAGTGCTGGTTTATAAATACATAACTGAAAAATGCTTTCCTTCAATAGGTTGCAGCTGTAAGGTTACAGAGAACTGAACAGCAGAAGGCTGACACAGGACCTTGGGTGTGCTTTAGTTTTAGTTTGTGTTGCGTTTTGCCTTACATCTTCTGATGTAGCTCTGGAGCCTTTTAATACTTCTCTGCTGAAATGAGAGGAAGGTCTCAGCCCATATTATTTTCCCTTCATGATGCATAGCTATGGAGGAAGGCAGTCCCCGTGGCTCCTTTCTCTGGCTAGGGCCCCTTGAAACATCTCACCTCTGTGCTTGTAGGTGGCTGAGCCTTGCTTACCAGCATCACAAGGTGATGGAGAACTGGAGGCTGTGGAGGATGTGTTCTTCCTTGCTACTGAGAAGCTTCTGAGCTTCTACTCAGATTAAACTTCTGTTCAGCTTCATCTCAGAAAGTGAAGCAAAGGCATGTGTTTTACAGCTCTCCAATACTCAGAGGAAATGAAGGCTAGCCATAAAAGGGGCAGCATTGCAGCTCTTGCAGCTATGTCATCAGAAATACTCTTCTGTCACTTGCTCCGAGCCTCGTGCAGTCTGTCATGCTCTGAACAGACCTTATGTTACCTGGTCCACTCAGTTCCCAGCAAGGATAACGAATGCTCTGCCTCAGCAAGTGAATCCAGCTGTACTTGTGCTACACGCACGGGTCACGTGTGAGAATGATAGCAGCGATTAGCGTTTGGGAGCGCTCTGCTGGCAGATGCCAGGCGGAGCGCTGAGAGTGTGCCACAGCTACGGGGCACACAATGGGAACCTTTCTGTGAGCCAGGTGATTGCACCTCAGCCACGCTGCAGCTGAACGGCCCGGCCAGCTCCCAGTCTTCACTCGCATGTAAACCAACCTGCATTGTGCTGCACCCTTGCTATTGTGTGAGTCTCTGAGCCTGCACAGGGGTTCCCGACCGTCTGCAAATGGCCCTTTGATTCCCTTCCAATTTAGCACACGGTTTGCACCTTCTATGGATTCCAAGACAAAGTAACTGTACTTGGAGCGCTGCCCCAGCGCAATCATCTCCACGCACAAGTTAGCTGATGCTGTGCTGGTGTAGGGCAGGAGTGCAACCGTGTGCTGTGCCCAGCCCCACGGCTGTGGGAAGGGCTGCAAGGTGGAGATGGGGGGTTCAGAGTAGAGCACGGAAGAGGTTGCTGGTCAAGGGCTGATTATCTGGTGAGCTGCAGTGCTGGGTAAGGCAACCAGAGGCACCTCTCAAAGATCTCTGATGTGCCTGTTTGAAATGTGTTGAATCAAATGTTTTTAAAACCTTTAAGCATAAAACTCTACTCATAAACAGTAACCGAATAAAAGAGAGGACATCTGTAACCAGTGTCACTTCTCCAGGAATGGGAAAGTGAAGAAAACATTCCAAAATAATTGTCCTGTCTTCATACAGCGTCCCCAAGCATCCTTCTGCAGTGCCTAATCTGCCGCGGCAGGTTTTGTGGTCCTGAATAAGCAAACGACATTGCTTTGAATGCCTGCTCAAGTATCTTGGAACGGCAGCGTCTTGAAAAATACCCTCCAGTGAAAGGCTGAATGAGCTTGGTCTGGTTAATTTAGTAAACAAACAAACAAAACAATGAGACCTGGCTTGATAGCATGCAGAGTAACGTGGGCATATTAAGGGACTTCATTATGGTGCAGGAGGATATAATAATTTGTGCCGGGAGCATGAATGTAACCAGATCCCCATCAGGAACACGAGTTAGAAAGGGAGTGTGATTAGCAGCTGCTGCTGCAGTAAACTGCCCAGGGAGGAGATGAATTGTCAGTCCCTGGGTGTTTCCAGGTTGAAACTCAATGCCTTCCATCGGGACATGCCTGAGGCGGGCACAAATCACGTTTAGCCTAATTTGTTACCGGCTTAATAGGGTAAATAAGGTAAATGGGTGAAATAAACCTATGACATTGAGAATAATCCAATTGTTCCTCGCCATGAAATCTCTGGGAAATGGAATGGTTCCCTTTCTGGCTTTACAAACCATTTGCTCTCTGGTCAAAGGGACAACATTTGAGTTTGTTTGAAAGGCAAGGATTTACTCTCCCTTACTGTACAATTATTGTTAGGCCCTAGCTAAACACAGGTTGCATTTCTTGAGGGAACTTGTAGGATTACTTTGACAACTTGTTTGTGGTATGTAAGTAATACTTCATAGAGGAAAAAAAAGTAGAAGATGGAGAACCAAAATAAATACCGTGTTTAAAAGCTTGGAGTCGCAACTGTAGGAGTAAAGCCTAAAAACAGGCTGCAGAGGGACTGTCTCCAGAGGCCTGCAGGGACAGGGACAGGGCAATGGTTTGGAATGAGAGCAGAGCAGATTGAGATTGGAACAAGTTCTGCACCAGGAGGCTGCTGGAACACTGCAACAGGTTGCCCAGGGAAGAAGTTGAAGTGGAGCTAAGGTGTTACAGATTCAGTCTGCAGAGATTTGTCTCTCAGGCTCCACATCTTTTAACTAAACCTTCTCTGTCTGCACCCTCCAAAACTCTGAAATCAAAACTCCTAAATCTTTTTATGTGGGACAAAGAGGCAATACATTTCCAGTTCCGTGGTGAGTTGGGATAGGGTACAGAACTGGAGATTCAGGACCAATAACTTGGAAACCCAAGTTACGCTGAGCTCTAGCAGCGAGCGATGCTGCAGTAGCACCTGAGTGCTCAGGCACCTTCCCTGGGTAGATTTGCAGACATTGAGGTTCTTTGTGCTTTACTGGAATTAATATACAGCAGCAAGGATGTGCAAGGTGTCGAATCCCTTTCTTTTGGAAGAAAATAGTTATTGTAAACATTTCTACATGGTTTATTTTGTTTCGTGAGGGTTTGTGCCCTGGGAGCTGTTTTTTTACAGTATGCTACTTCTGCACTATGCTGCAAACCCAAGCTCAATTATTTTCATAATGTAGCCCAGATTTATAACTCAGTAGTAGACCAGATTTAGAACTCAGTTTGTGCAACTGAGTTCTAATTTTAATTCTGTCTAGCTGAAACCAATGCAAGTTCCAAGGTAATTCTTCCAGACTAATTGTCTGATTGATGGCAAGGCATTCTGCTCCACACAGGCAGCATAAAATGTAAGGATTATGTAGACAAAGCTCAGAGGTAAAAAAAAAAAAAAAAGCAAAACTTGCTTATTTGGCTTCACATTTGGAGCTGTTCCACTTTAATAATTCCCTTTCACGCCACAGAATATGTCTGGAGCATTTCTAAGTTTCCTGTCAAACACAACAGAGAAATTACATTCCCTTTTTTCTTGCTGACCACTGTCTCACAAAGAAGGAATAAGATGCAGGGAGAAGACAGCCTGCAGCCCAGAGTCTGCTTGTGGCCTACAAGCACTTTGGTGTTTCTCAGCAGGAGTTTGCTAATTCACATGTTAATTGGCATTCACACAGCATCCCTCTGTGGTCGGGATCCCAGATACTGCCTTCCAGAGCAGGATTGGGAAGGCTCTCATGGTGCTTCCTGTCGGCACAGGCTGCTTCTCCTTTCCAGAAAACCAGCGACAGGAAGCCCACGCAATAGTGGGGTGGAAATGCTGTTGTAAGAGTTCTGCAGGAGGAACACTTGGTGTGCTTAGTGTGCTTGGTGTGCTCTGAACACCAAGCTGCAGCACAGGGCTGTAAATCCACTGCTCCATGCAGCTTTACCTGCAGGGAAAACCAGATCAAGACTTGCAGAGTGCTCTAGCGCCAGGTCAGACCCAGCAGTTTTGTCCCCCTCTCCGTTATGTAGCTCAGGCCATGAATCCTTATGCACAAGGAGAATGTTTCTACCAGAAATTACAGTGAGGCTGTGTTGTGCTCCCATTCTCTTCCTCTGTACACCTGCTTTATTGTCCAACTCATTCTGGCTTTTGCTGTGCTGTAACTCTGCTGCAGGACAAATGCACATTGCTGCACATCAGTAAGAATAATCAGCTGAGCAGTCAAAGGGAGAAAGGGGCTGGCCAGGCAGGGGTCACAGGGACCTCCAAACTGAGATCTTGCATTGGAGGGGACACCAGGAGCCAAATTTATGTTGTCGTGAGGGAACCAAAAAACCAAAGCAGAAGAACAAATGCCAGGCCTCTGCTCTCTGCCTTGGTTTCTGCACTCCAAGCTAACCCTGGCCAGCTGAGGAGGCTGAGAGAAAAGCCTGGAGAGTGATCAGAGTTCCCTGTTTTGGGCTGTGTGTGTGTTTGGTGCAGGAACTTGCATTAATGAAGTTGGAGTTTTTCCCATCTCCACATATTAAATTTGAATATTCATAACAAGCCTCCCTGGGCAGCCTGTACCAGACTCTCAGCACCCTCACACTCAACAACTTCTTCCTCAGCTCCACTCTAAGCCTGCTCTGCCTCAGCTCCAAACCATTGCCCCTTGGCCTGTCTCTAGCCCCCCGATGCAAAGTCCCTCTGCAGCCTTCCTGCAGGCTCCCTTCAGCTCTTGGCAGGCAGCTCTGAGGTGCCCCTGGAGCCTTCTCTAACAGGCACACAACAACAACTATTTACCTGCTTTCTGGTTTAAGTATTTATTTTTTTAATGATGATCCTCCTTCACCTTTCACTCCATGGAATTCAGTTTGTGCTTTGCCAGTCAGACTGACATCAATGGCACCACAGCTTTTTCTGCTGCAGCCCCTTCTGCGTGATAGGAGCTGCCCAGGGAGATCTATACAGGTTTTATTTCATCTCCCCCTCCATGTCTCCTCAAAATTTACCTTCACTCTGAGGCTTACCCAATATTCAGTCCCTGACTGTTGTAAGAAAAATTGTCATTTTGTGGCTTCCATGGAAAGGACCTTTCCCCTTGTTCCTCTTCCTGCAGTTGTGCCTTGCAGCACAGCAATATGTCTTCAGATGTTTGAAGAATCAGAAGAATCTCAGAACGCTGCCTGCCAGGCCCTGTGCCAGTGCCCTGGCAGCAATGTCCACTGCTGTTGTCAAGGCTGCTAGAAAATCCAGGTCTCAGCTCAGCTGTGCCTGTTTCTGTCAGCTGGTTTATGTTGCTGGTCCAAACATACTGAAAGCAGCAAATGGAGCCCAGTGGCCTTCAAGCAGGGTGGAGTTCAAATCGAAACTCTGAAGATAAGAAACCTTCCTAGTCCTGCAGGTTCCTTTGCACTAGGCTACTTCATTTTAGTCTTCCTGAAACACGTTTTCAGGCTTCTTTGACTTTTTGCCAGTTTAGGAAGAAGTCTTTTTCTTTGGAAGAATTCCCCAGGGAAATGAGGTTGTGAAACGCTCTGCTGTAGTGTGCCCAAGTGCTGCTTGGATCCCAGCTCCATGTAATTTACAGACGTGGGAATTCTAGAGCTGACACAGAGGAAGGAACTGTCTGTGCCTCAGCCTCTGGATGCAGCACTGACATCTGATCTAGCCCTCTCTGCTTCTCCATTGCACTCTCCTCTCCCAAGCTCACCTTGTACCCTTATGTACTCAGACCAGAGCTGTCTCTGTCTTTCTAAACACAACCACCTGACATGTCCTTTAGGTTTTAAATCCTGTCTGTCCTCATGCTCAGGCTGGAGAGGAGATGCTAGAGCTAAGTCCTTGCAGCTGGCTTGCTTGCTCCTGTTCTCACCTGTTTTGCCCTAGCAAAAACTTCTTCCCCGTAGCTGTAACAAACGCCTAGGCAGAGAAAACACACTTGTCCAGGAAGGCTAAGCTGGAGAGGAGCTTTAGAAGCACCTTTCAGGAAGAACACTGGAGTGCAAAGGAGCACTGTGGAAGAGGAGCAGGGAGAGGGTTTGCCGGTGCCCAGAACAGCTCCGGGGGTGTTTCACTCTCTTTGGCTGTCTTTAGCAGGAAGCCACACGAGTCTTGCTTCCTGACTGTGTACCGAGGAAAGAAAGGCAGAGGAACCTTTTATAGCATAGCTCCCCTTTTATGGAAGCCATGAATTAAAGTGCTGCACAAGACTGGATTCCTCATTCACGGCCTCTGTTCCCCACAGATGGATGCAAAGTGGATAATTGTAAGTGAGGAAGTCGGGAGGCCTGGTGCTGCAAGTGCTGCTGCTGTGAGTCAGCACCCGGGAGCAAATGACTTCATTGCAGCTTGGTACATCTTACTCTGTGAAGTTGTTCTTTCCAAAGCAGTAATTAGCAGCACATTAGGTCAGCCTCGTTTTGTGTTTTCTTCCTCAGTGTAGGAGAAGATGATGTCAGCGTGGAGGTAGCTCTTGGACTTTGGAAGCTGGTTTGATTGCTGATAACTATTGGGCTTCCAAGAAATTATGAAACTGGGGAGGTCTGGTGGCTCCCTTTACTCCCTAAGAAGTTCTTTCTTATAAGGCCAGGCAGTTGAGGGTCCCTTCTCAAAAGCAATCTGCTCCCTTTGGCTACGTGTCACTTGCCAAGAGGTTAAAAACTTGATCACCTGCTAGAACTGATTTGGTCTCTCATTCACTGGGAACAGCCTGGCACGTTTCTTTCCACACTTATAGACACTAAATGAGACAGCAAGGTCCTTTCTTTGTAACTTAGCAGCAGACTAGAAAATAACTGAATTTTCCAAGGTGTTGTTTGGTACCATTTTTATTGGAACAATTTAAAAGTCAGAGTGCTTGGCAGTCTTGCTCTTCCTAGCAACATTCCTGAGCAAAAGGACTCAAGACAAAACAGATTCTAAGTGCTGAGGTGCCCCGTGTTCTCCCACAGAGGATGTTTCAGCCCAGCTGCAGTTCCTGATATGCAATACAGACTCTTCCCATCATGCCTGTGTCAAAGCTTTTGGAATTCTGCTTATAGTTGCATAGTTGCTTTGTGTTCCTCCTTAACTGTTTTGGTGTAGTTGGCTCACACCGGACAAGCGACAGTGCCAAAGCCTGTTCCACAGATGGTGCCTCTTGCTTCTCTTGCTATCTGCTGCTTGGCACAGCCCCCACGTTTGCAGACTCGAGGCAGGCCACTGAGAAAGAACCAAAGAGCTGCCCTCTGAAGTTCTTTTTCTCTGTTCAAGAGTATTTCCAGTGTTTTTTCACCAAGTCACTGTTGGGTTATTGGTCTGGCTGGAACCTCAGAAGCTCCACAGCAGCAGGCAGCTGCAGGGCAGGCACACTGGAGCAGCAGCAAACAGTCTGACAGCTTCCTGACTGCATTGCTCCAGAAAGCCAGTGGAGTATATGGCTGAGTAACCACACAGCAGGACTTGGGAGGAGTGAGGAATTCACATTTATTGGGACAATGGTGAAAAGACAGCAAATTGTAGGAGTAAAATAACTTCCAGAGATAAAATAAGCTCTACTGAGTACACAGCACAGCTGAAGAAGCTTCTTTTGTCTGATTTAGAAACAAAACTCTTGGTTTTGTGTAGTTGTGTGGTCAAATGCTAGTTAATCTCCAGGTCTACAACTACCTGAAGGGAGGTCATAGCCAGCTGGGGTTGGGCTCTGCTGCCAGGCACCCAGGGACAGAAGGAGGGGACACAGCCTCAAGCTGTGCCAGGGCAGGTCTAGGCTGGATGTTAGGAGGAAGTTGTTGGCAGAGAGAGTGATTGGCATTGGAATGGGCTGCCCAGGGAGGTGGTGCAGTGCCCATCCCTGGAGGTGTTGAAGCAAAGCCTGGCTGGGGCACTTAGTGCCATGGTCTGGTTGCTTGGCCAGGGCTGGGTGCTAGGTTGGGCTGGGTGAGCTTGGAGCTCTCTTCCAACCTGGGCAATTCTGTGATTCTATGATAATTTATAGGAAAAAGAAGGATAAAAGGAGATGAAACTAAAAAGTTTGGAAGCTGTCTGTAGTACATTCATCATGGCAAGAAATGGAAAAGGCTGTTCATCCCACCATGGCTGACAGAATCAGATCATCTTAACCAAGAAGATAAATTTACTCAGTGATCCTTGCACAGAAACCAGCAACGAAAAAACCCTTTGCAACACATGAAACAACTCAACCCATCTGCTGCAGTGGTAAAATGCTCAATGCTAAAACAAAACCAGGGATCTGCAGAACAGACTCAGCTCCTGGGTGTCCCATGCTTGGTGTGCAGTGAAGGGCCCCTTGGGGGCAAGCTGCCTGCTCTCCTGGCCTTTGCAGAAGGAGCTCTTAGCTCATCAGCTGCTTTAAGCCTCTAAGGGTACTTGCGGAGTGTCCTCCCGGCGTGGAAGGCTTGCGTGGATGATGTTGCTCTGAATTTGGCATCTGGCTTCAGTGGTTACCCTTCCTACCATTCTCAGGGTAGGAGATAATCTGTCCATGTCTGCTGATGTTTCTGGAAGCTGGGCTGTGGGTTCTCAGTTTGTGCAGTCGCTGCTGAGACATTTCATTATGGTGTCTTTCGTTAGCTGCTGAGCAGAAAATGACTGACATGAAGCGGGAGAATTCTTTGCACAGGATGTCAAGAGACTTTACCTCTGTTTTTGAAAGTAGCTGAGTTGAACAATACTTTAAAAACCTGTTGGATGCTCACTTGGAGCTAAAAATTGTAAGACTGCGATACTCCAAATCCTGAGCAGCTCAAAACTTGAGGCTTTAACTTGTTCTCAGTGAGCTTTGTATGGGAACACTGCTGCTGAACTGGTGAGTGCTCTGAGCTGTGGTATGTCTTAGCAAAGCTTGTGCTTCACCCAGGTGTCCTTCTTCTGGGACAGAGGGGGGAATGGCATCCCTCTTTCTGTTCCTTCTCTAGCTACTGGCCATTCCTTCCTTGTCATCGGTTCTCACTGAGCAGCAGCAGGAAGCATGATCAGATGTTGTAATAAAATTGTGTATTTTCAGATAAAAAAGAGCTCTTCAAAAGGCATCAACAGAGACAGGACTCAAAAATGCCCTTGCTGAGTGGCTGTGCTGGACAGTGAGCCTCCTTCCCGATTTCCTTATCTGTCACTTTAGCTTCTGACCTTGGCTTCTGTTTCATTTTCTCTGCTAGAAAAAAAGAGCTCTTCACTACTGGTTGCACAGAGTAACCAAGGTGTTCCTCGTTCTTCTTGCTAAAAACCAGCATGAGCTCTTTCAGCACAGTCCACAATCCAGTACTTGTTCTGAGACAGGAACCCCAGAAGCACTGAGAGCTTTCCAAGGAGCAGGAAGAGTAGAGAGGCTGCAAGGTCTCCCTGGGTACACACTGATCTGCAAAGCTGTTTCTCTGCATGCTTAGCTGTGTGTGTTTGCATGCCTATGCAAAGCTGATATTAACCCTTCCTGTGATGGCACTGCCTGCATGGCCTGACTCATGAGCAGCTTGGTATTGCTGCCCAGGGCTTTCCAGAGCACCAGTCCACTCTTTTTCCTCTTTAGTCTGCATTCAATGTGTGTCCTGTGTGCCCAGCTGCAGATGTGCATTCTGCACTGCTCAAATTCACACAGCCCCTAGAGGCTGTGCTTCCTGTAGCACCGAGGACCACAGCTCCTGAGCTGACACTGCAGCTGTGTGGCACAGTGTGCACAATTCCCCTCTCTGTGGTGTTTGTCATCTTGATCTTGCAGACCAGAAGTGTGAAAGGGCATCCCCTAGTGTGATACCAAATCTTGACACCAAGGCAGATGGAAAGCAGCAGTGATTTGACTTCACCAATGCTTGAGAAAACCTATGTCAGCCCGGCAGCTCTGTGCATGGTGTCCAGAGCCTGGCTGCAGAGGCAGGGCAGTGGTGTGGCCGAGGTCTGTTTCCAAAAGCAAGTTGCTCTGGGAGCTCCTCTGCAAGCCAAGCCCATTTCTTCTGGATTTCAATGGAACTGGTCAAGCATTGAGACAGGCTGCCCTGGGAGGTGGCATTTTAATGGCCTTCGGTTGAAGGTTGGATTCAGTGATCTTCGAGGGCTTTTCCAACCAAAACCTTTCTATGACTCTATGATCATATTTTTTTTCAATTTATGGTTCCACAATGAGTTTCTTGATGCAGTAAATTGTCTCTGTGGCTTGGTATTGGGTGTGAGTGGGTATCACTGATAACCAATGGCAGATACAACAAAAAACTTTGGGGAATCCAAACTCTTCCGAGCAGTTCAATAAAGCGACAGATGCAAGAACCTCCTCAGCAAGAGCTGTGGTGCCACTGTCCTGGAGCAGGGCCCTCAGCAAGAGAACCCCTGTGAGCACATGAGAACACAGAGTAAGAGTTCCAGCTACTCACCCATGCACTGCCATCAATCTCAGTTTTCAAGTGCTTCTGTATTTTTCATGGGACCCCTAAAAGATTAATAAGTTATGAGAATTGTCACTGGCCATAATGTATTCATGGAGTGACTGTAAATCCTGGAGCCCTAACACCACATTTATCATCTCTCTTGTCACATTCACTATCACATCCTCAGCTTAGGCTGTGACTCTGTGCAGGTTGCATCCGTGGAGACCTTTTGGATTTATGAAGTGAAGATGTAGCTACTGAAATACTGAGTCACTTTAAAGCTCAGATATGGAGGGTTCTTTGTTTCCTTGCTTTGTGCAGACTTCAGCAACGATGTGACATCTCTCCTACTAGCATTTAATAACTGCACACTTGCTCCCTGCGGGATTGTGTAGCTCTTCATGAGCCAGGAGAACATTTACCCAGTGCCTCTTTCCCAGCTGAACACCATTGCTGTAGAGTTAACAGATTAAACCACACTAAATGCTTTGGAATTAAGGAAGTGCTGTTACTCCATCTCCAGTGGCTGCTGCTGTGAGCTTCTGTTTAGCCAGGTAAGAGGCAGATTTGCAGGAACTGAAGGAACAATCAGATTGCTTAGGGCTCAGCACCAGACTAATAGCCACAGGCATCATTCCTGTGCTCTTTGACAGCCTTAGCACTGTCAGAAGGACTCTGTGTTCCTGCGGGCTTACTTTCAGCATGCCAGTCTGCCTCCTGACTTTTGGCACACAGCAGATAAGCAGATGTCTTCAAAGAAATGGCTCTGTCTTGGCCACTACAGTGCAAGAGCCATAGAACATGTTGCCCTCTCTGGTATCTGTGCTGCTGATAGCTCTGCCTACCTGGGAGCAGGGGTTCCACTCACTTGTACTGCAAAAATAAGTAGCCAAACTTCATGTTGAACTGTTGGGGGCAATGGAGCAGGCAAGGCAGGATGGCACCCTTTGTGGTGTGTGCTGCTGCTGTGCTTGGTGCATAGGGTGAGGAACCAGAAGCAGCAGCAGCAAACTCTTAGTCTGTTGTAAATAACCTCTGTTTTGTTTAAATTTGGCTCAGATTTGAGAGTGTTGATACACAGACTGGTTTGGAGATGAGGCAGAGCAGGCTGAGAGTGGAGCTGAGGAAGAAGTTGTTGAATGTGAAGGTGCTGAGAGTCTGGCACAGGCTGCCTAGGGAGGCTGTGGCTGCCTCCTTGCTGGGGGTGTTGCAGGCCAGGCTGGCTGAGGCCTTGAGCAGCTGAGTGTAGCTGAGAGGTGTCCCTGGGCATGGTGAGGAGGGTGGAGCAGATGAGCTCTGAGCTCCCTGCCAGCCTGAGCCACTCTGGGATGCTGTGATACAATAAAGGGACTCTTCCTGTCTGTTGTATGTAGAAAACACCAGACAAGCCCCCAGATCTCCAAAGTTCTCCAGTGACGCCGTTCTGCAATATGCAGTGTAGGAAACAACAAAGGACATATTTATGTCCTGAAAAAGTGGGAAGTACTGCCACCCTGGACCAGACGTGAATGCTTCTGACTCCTAGGCCAGAAATGAGAGCAGTTTTTATCTGAATGTCAGATTTGTGGTTTGCTTTTCTGTAGGCAGGCAGTTCTATCAGTTCTATCCCTTTGCAGCCCCAAGTCACAAGTGTAGAGAGTTAATGCCATTCTTTAAGAGAATCACCAACGTTAGTTACTTCACCATCCTTAATACCATGTTCCTGAAGTCAGAAATAGCCACGACTGCTGGTTGGAGCAGTATGGTCATGGCAGGAACAGGCTGCACTGGTCCCTGCATGTCCTTCAGTTCAGTGAACCACGCGGTGGGAGGTGTTGTGTTCTCTGTTAGCCTCCCTCACTGCCACAGCCATCAGAGCCAATGCCTCCATACACGGTGGGATTTAGCAATTGTATGTTTCCCAAAGTCAGTGCAGAATGATGAAGCTTCCTGTATGACACTGTAAAGTTAATTAACAGTTAAGGTAAGGAAGTGCCTCTGTGAGAAGTGTCTATTTCTGGAGAGCTGCAAACACGATTTATATTCAAACCTAACGCAATTACCTAATTGAAGTGCAATGTTTTTGTTCCTTACAGCAAATAAATCCTGCCATTTTATTGTGAAGTTCTGTGTGCTACCATAGCTGAGGCGACAGGCTGCCTGATAAGCAGGTGTTTGCTTTTATTAATAATTGCATTCTCCTGCCTTTCAGGGTAAAAGGTAAGGCAAATTATGGCTTGGGCAGGCTCAGCTGAGGCAGAGCAAGAGGTCACCCAGCTGAGCAGTCTTCATCTGAGTGCCTGGCAGTGGGAAGTGCTGTTCAGGGAATGGCTCTCTTCTGTTCTTTGATGCCCCATAACTGCCGCTTCAGGAGTGCTGGCAGGTGGGACCTTGCTCATGCTTCTTAATTTTCCTTCGTACACCTACTGGCTGTGAGGTTTATTGTTTGCAATCTGTTTTTTAATGTGCTGGTACTGTCTGCCTCCACAGCTTTGAGATGTAGCAGTAGGTTGTGTCTGAGAGCTGCTGTCAGTCTGGCTGGTTTCTTTCCCTGCCTTGGAGCAGTCTCCTGGCTGGAACTGGAGGTGCCTGGGTCTCCACCAAGCACTCTAGCGAGCACCAGCTCTGCCCCCACTCACTGCTTTGAGTGAAGCTGTGCGTGAAGCTTACTCACAGCCCCTTAGTGCTGTGGCCTCCAAATTACCGAGTCTCTGCCTTCTTAATCTTTAGTTAGAGGGAGCTGCTGCAAGCCTTTAATCATTTCCTTTGCCCTGTTTGTGCTTCATTGGAGTCCTCTGTTCTGGGGAGTCGCACTCAGCGCTGTCCTTCCTGAGGTGTGGAGCTGCTTGGGGTAGCTTGCTGAGGCCTTCTGGGTGGGTGTTTTATAAATGTGTGCTTTGCCTGTAAATGTCTTGGTGCCTTCCCTTGGCTGTACCCAGTGCTTGGTGGTTCCGTGCTGAGTACTGCTGCATCTTTAGCTGATGGCATCAGAGAAGGGTTAGTGATAACTCCAGTGACTGTTTCTCTTGTTGTCACTTCCTGCTCAGGGTTTGTGACAGATAGTTTGTTTGTATGCATTTATGAACTTGGAAGCTCATCTGCTGTGCCTTGCATGCTCAGTTTCATAGAATCAGAGTTGTTTAGGTTGAAAAAGACTTTTAAGATCATCAGGTCCAACCATTAACCCAGCACTGCCAATCCCAGCACTAAGGCATGTTCCTAAGCATCCAGTCTCTAAATACCCCAGGGGATGGGGGCTCAGCCACTTCCTGGGAAGCCTGTCCCAGTGATTAACAACCCTTCCAGGGAAGAAATTGTTCTTAATATTTGATCTAAACCTCTCACGGTGCAGCTTGGCTGAAGCTGAGTGTGAGAGCTGCTTCTAGGCTGACAATAATGCAGACAAGGAGGCTGCATGCCCTCGTACATTTAAATTGCACATAGGCAGCATATGGCTCGCACTTCAGATTTTTAATACTTAGGCATGTGCAGCCGAGGAATGTTTGTCAATTTTTAAGTTAAATATTTTGGCAGCTCATTGGTGGCTGTTAGTAAAGTGCTAATGCTAGATGAGTACAATGATTATGAAGAGCAGATGAGAGCAAAATAGCTGAGCTGAAGTTATTCCTGTTGGCATTATTAGCGTGCGGTCTGGTAGCTCCCACAGCGCTCCTGGCACTGCCTGTGCAGGTAGGAACTCTTGCTCCAAAGAGATCAAGAGAACTGCAGGCAACAAAAGACAGCTGGGGGTGAGATTATGAACAGCTTAAAATGGAGATCAGCTATTGCCAGCTGCATGTCAAATTGTGATCATAACAGAAGAAAGCATGGAGGAAAAGCATTTAAAATGTAAGGAAAAGGAGTTTGGAAGTGTCCATAGGCGACGCTGGCGTTTCGGTAACCCAGTGCCAGCTTCTCAGCTCCTGTGAGCTTTCCACAGGAGAAAAGGTCCTTTATTAAAACCTCCCATTCACACACAATTTCCTTTTGAATGGGTTGACTTTGGGCACCGTTTTAAACAAGGCTTCCAAAGCAAACCCGTGCCCAAAGGACTCAGTGTCAGCTGAGAGATTTTGCGCTATTTTGGTACTCCGAGCATGCTGCCCAAGGGCAGTTTTACGTCTAGAGGCTCTAAACCGAGCGGTTGCCTCCCGCTGCATGTTTCCCAATGCCTTCACAGTCTAGAGGCCACTTTTCTGCAACTGGCTTCAAACCAATGTTAGAAAGCTTTTGCAGTTACACTTACTGTGGGGTGACACACATGGAATAAAATGACTTTCACCTGTCTAGCCATCAAAAACCCATCCAGCCTGAGCCTGCCCTCTGTTGTCTGCTTCTTATACCTAAAGGTCTGTTCTCATTCTTCATGTCCTGCAGCTGCTTGTGTGGTTCCATCTCTCATGCCAGGGGACTGCAGACTTCCCTGTGGGTCAGTCATATGCAGCAGCCCCATAAAGAGTGATGTAATGGCATAAGCAGCTTGCATATGGGCACCTGCCATCATCCTCTCCCCCAGCTAGCCAAGAATGACTTTCTCTTGAGTCAGAGAACCATCTTTGACTAAATATCTAGATACTTAGGTGGTTAAAATACAAACCTTTGTTACTCACAGTGTAAAAGCTTTGAAAAGAAGTCTTCTGGATTCAGGCTTTTCCTCTCCTTGGTATTTTTGCTATCGAGAACAAACGGAATCTGTTTGTGCTTTTGATGCTGCATGGTTACAATGCACAGCACCAGTGAACCTCCTCCTGTGAATCTGGCTTAAACGCCGCGGTTGGTACTGCTTCGTGAACCACTAGATGAGGACTGTAGTCCATCTAGAGAGCCACTGACTGAAGCTCTTTTGGACATGAGCTGTGCTGGATTTCAAGAGGTTGCAAACCCCACCCCTGTCCTCAGGTCTGCCCCTCACCATGTGTGTTGGCTGAACACTTGTGTGCTGTCTAGTGAATCACCTCTACAGTGCCAGGAGCTTGGTACTCTTCCCTGAAAGCTCAGAAATAAAACTGCACCTACCTGCATTCTTGTTCTCTGTTGCATAGGAGTTACTTTCACTGTAGATTAAAAAATTAATCACTCTGACCAATTCCAAAATAAATCATATCAGCTTGATCTCAACGTGCAAAGCATTGGTTCCATGCAGTTGGTGTTTACGGTATACTTAAATAAAAGGGATGGATTTCCCAGAATCAACCAGGTTGGAAAAGACCTCTAGGATCATCCAGTCCAACCTATCACATAACACCCTTTAATTAACCAAACCATGGCACTAAGTGCCTCATCCAGCCTCCTCTTGAACACCTCCAGGGATGGGCACTCCACCACCTCCCTGGGCAGCCCAATCACTCTTGCTGTGAAGAACTTCCTAACATCCAGCCTGAACCTGCCCTGGCACAGCTTGAGGCTGTGTCCCCTCCTTCTGTCCCTGGTTGCCTGGCAGAAGAGCCCAACCCCAGCTGGCTACAACCTCCCTTTAGGTAGCTGCAGAGAGCAATGAGGTCTGCCCTGAGCCTCCTCTTGTGCAGGCTGCACACCCCCAGCTCCCTCACCCTCTCCTCACAGGGCTGTGCTCCAGGCCCCTCAGATACTGGATTACTGTTTCTGGAAGGATCTATATAATAACTCTGGTCACTCAGAAACTGCTCTTTGATTAAAAAATGGGCCAGGCAAAGGCCTTTTCTTCCATCGTGCGAGATGATTTTTAAGCCATGCTTAAGCAGCCACATGTAAACCCAGCACTTATTTGGTTTCCATAGGAAGGAAATGTGTTACTGCTGCCGTTAGCTGCAGTATGGAACCAGGAAGGGATAAGAAACAGGAATGAAAGGGCTTAGCATGCTCCGGAGTAAATAAACACTCGTTTCAGCGCAGACGTTTATCTAAGGGGGGGAGTAGAAAGGAAGTAAATTAAAGCTGGTAGGAAAATCTTCCAGGGAGAAAAAGTAAAGATTGGGTCTTCCAGCAAATGCATCCCAGAATCAACAGGCTTAGGGGCACACCACCTGTCGTGGTTCATGGACAGTCATGGGGATCTGAGGAGCTGCTGCTGAGATGAGATAAATGTGCTGCTGACTGAAAGCCTGAGCCTGAAAATGACAGCACTGTGTGAAAGTCCTAACGCTGAGGCTCAGTAATACACTGAAACAAATACTGCTTTGTAAACACTCAAAGCTTACTGAGCAGTAGAACAGGAAAAGAACAAATAATAGCAGGCAGAGCTAGTTCTAAGATCATCTCCTAAGCGAGAGAGAGAATGTAGGAATACAGGAAGCTTAATGTGTGTGGAATGCAATGAAATATTTGTGGTAGCAGGAATTAATAAACCCCTGTCTCTCAGAGGCTGATTGAAAAATGGATGGAAATGGACTCTGATAACGCAGGGGCTGAAACCTGTCCAAAAGACTGTAAACAGAAGATGATGATAAGCAGCACATTGAGCTGGCATCCGAAGGGCAAGGAGTGCACCCAGGAGTGTCACAGGGATCAATTTCATGTCTAGTCCAATTTAACATTTTCATTAGTGATTAGCAAATGATGTAGCCAGCATGTTAATGAGTCTCCTCAGATAAAGGCAGGCGAAGGAGCCATGCAGACCAGTAAAGTCAGCTCGGAGATCTACAGAGGTTAAAAATCTGAGCCACTCTTTGCTCTGAGGTGCCACAAACTTGCTTATGTGGTGAAAAATCATTACAGCATAGGTAATTGTGGACTGGTTCTGTTAGGGAATGCAGGTGACGTTGAGATAACTAAGCCGTGGTGGGCGAGTCCTGATCAATAGGTGCCAGACATCTGCAGGCAGCCCTACCTGCCAGGGAGAGGAGTGCACCGCGGGGTGCCCTGGGCTCTCCTCCCCGGCCTCTGCTCACGGCTGTGGCCTGGCTGTTTCTCGTTGCCGTGGTGCCCACAGTGGCCAGCTCTGCTTCACTTTTGGGCATCACACTTAGCGTTTCGCCTCCCCTGCAGACAGCAGCGTCCAGTGCTGCAGTCGGTGTAAGCAGAGTGCGTGTGCTACAGGCTCGGCAGGAAGGGCTGCTCTCGGGACTCAGAAGTTCACACCGAGCAGCAGACTTGGATGGGGAGTTACAAAGTACCGGAACGCACAGCTGGGCTGTAGGCTCTCAATCCTGCTTGGAGCTTTTTGCTCTAGTACTCGGTTCCTTTGCTGGTAGTCTGATTAGTTTTGTTTAGTGTTCCAAGGTCACCTGCCCCAGAGACCAGTGTGTCTTCTGTGCCACCTCTGTCACCACTTCTGTTCACTTCTTGACTGCTCCAACTGATTAATGCCAAGTTTGTGCCAGGGCCCAGGATTTTCTAAGGACAGTTTATAGTTCCAGATGAAAGTTCTCTTTCAGATGGATGCATTTTTTTCTCCTGACTCATTTTCCTGCCTATGAACCATAGTGACTTGGGTTAGCAGTAGGTCTTAGATCTGCAAAAGCTGCTCCTTTTTTTTTTTCAGAAGCTCAGGAACCAAAATCTAGGCAGAGGCATTTAATTTTTTTTAAAGTGTACTTTACGCCAGCCTCTAAGTGTTTGCTCTGCTGTGCAATGGAGTTTCAGCACTTGAAATCTGAAGGCACTGAGTTGGGAGCTGCAGCGCAGCAGGGCTGGAAGGCTTCCCCATATCACTTAGTGAGGATGGAAAGATTTTATTTTCTGTTTGTGTTAATCTTCAGACTCTGTGCTTGAAGAAAGCCACACTGATACCAGCTGAGGGGAACCACCAAGTGTTTGATGAGAACGATCAGGTTCAAGGCTTGGTTTCCACACTTTGCTCTTTGACTTTGGCTGTTCCAATCTTAAACTGAGAAGGCTAAAGCCTGCCTTTATTCTGTAAACTGGAAAGAGATGGCAGGGTTTTCTGACATGAGTGAGTCTTGGAAGGCTTTCTGCACTGTGTGCTGGACGTGAATAGTGTGTGCTTATGCTGAACAGAATGCAGAGGTCCTGCATCTTGTGACTTGCTTGCCCCCAGATCATTTCATCTGCTGAAGGCACAAGCCACATGGAGTATGAGTAACTTGATCAGCTCAGGTGAGAAGCCAAATTTTCCTTCTCTTGTATGTCTAAACAGAAAGCTGAGTGGTTCTTAGCTAGCTGAGCTGGGATGGGCTCGATGCTTAAGGTGAAAACTTTCAATTTTCCTTCGGTTCTATGTGTAACATTCTGTATGCTGCTGATTGTAGCACAAAGGCTGCCTGCCACGTTCCTGCAGAGAGCTGTGCATGCACAGAGTGCCTTTGGGTATCTAATGGGTGTGAATGTGTCTGGCTGGCTGCTCAGACACCCAAACGTACAGAAAACATCTTAAAACCATATTTGGGTGATGATGTATGGATATGCTTTGATGCCTTCCAGAGCTGTGAGTACTCCCAGTTCAGCTAGCAGGAACCTTTACCTCCTTGTGGATTGGTAGTTAGGTGTAAGATACACTAATCTCGGGGGGTTTGGGGTTTTTTTTTTTTGTTTTTTTGTTTTTAATGTTCTAATAGTTTATTTAATGTATAGAATATCCTTATTAATATTTCATGTATAGAAGAACCTTATTAATATTTCATTTCTAGAATATCCTTATTAATATTTCATGTATAGAAGATCCTTATTATAAGACAACGGAAAAACTTTTTCAGACATGAAGGGAAAAGGAGGAGCTGTATTCTTAATCTAAATCCTGTTTGAAAATGAAAGGATTAAAGATCAATTTCCTGTACTCGGTTAGTTAAGAAACACATTCACAGAGGGATTGCCTATAAATGGCACTAAATCTCTGCTAAATTACACAGCTAGGTATTTCCTCGCTGGGCTGGCGCTCTGCATTCCGCGATTTATGTTTTTTCGGTTTCCTACAAGGGATGTGTGATGCAGAAGGCTTCAGCTCGCTGTGTGTCACGGCGCAGCCGTTCGCACCGCGCCGCGAACCGGGTGCGGTAGCGGCGGATGTCCAGAGGAGGGCGCTGGCGGCCCTCCAGTCGCTGCTGCGAGCGCCTCCTGCGGTGCTCGGTTGTGCTGAGCGGGGCCAAGGTCCGCCCGGGGGCTGGGGGCGTGGGTCCGGCCCGAGGAGGGCCATGCGCTGCTCAGCATCGGCGGTGGTGTTGGCGTCGGCCTGCAGTCTGGCCTGCGGGTTTCTGCAGTCCTTGGCGCCTTTCTCACACGCGCAGCCGCCAAGCAGAAGCAACACCTGTCAGGTGTCTCTGGCACCGCAGCTGGTGGCTGCAGGAGCCACCCTGGTGCCTGCGGACCGAAACCCTTAGCTGGGCAAAATTCACTCCAACCGTTCAGATGATGACACTGCGTTGTGCTGGGCAGGAAAAGTTGAATTTCTATGTTTGATGGAGGTGAAAAAGAACAAAAGGATGATGAAATGTCATATTTGATGCAATGCAATTCAGTGTTTGAGGTCTTAGAATACAATCATAGAATCAGTCAGGGCTGGAAGGGACCACAAGGACCATCCAGTTCCAACCCCCCTGCCATGCCCAGGGACACCTCACACTAGATCAGGCTGGCCACAGCCTCAGCCAGCCTGGCCTTAAACACCTCCAGGGACAGGGCCTCAACCACCTCTTCTGGCCAGCCCCTTCCACGGTCTCACCATTCTCATGCTGAAGAACTTACTCCTCACCTCCAGTCTGAATCTCCCCACCTCCAGCTTTGCTCCATTCCCCCCAGTCCTGTCACTCCCTGACAGCCTAAAAAGTCCCTCCCCAGCTTTCTTGTAGCCCCCTTCAGATACTGCAAGGCCACAAGAAGGTCACCTGGGAGCCTTCTCCTCTCCAGCCTGCACAGCCCCAACTGCCTCAGTCTCTCCCCACAGCAGAGCAGCTCCAGCCCTCTGCTCATCCTCGTGGCCCTTCTCTGGACACCTTCCAGCACCTCCACATCCCTCTTGTCCCAGGGGCTCCAGCGCTGGATGCAGTACTCTAGGTGGGGTCTCAGCAGTGGGGAGCAGAGGGGCAGGATCACTTCCCTCACCCTGCTGGCCACACTTCTCCTGATGCAGCCCAGACTCTGATTGCTCTCTGGGCTGCAAGTGCACACCGCTGGCTCCTGTTGAGCATCTTGTCCACCAGCACCCCCAAGTCCCTCTCCTCAGGGCTGCTCTCCAGCCAGGCACTTCCCAGCCTGGATTGGTGCTTGGGATTGTCTTGCATGGACAAATAACTTCATACACAAACAGTATTGTTTGAGTGTCTCCAGCTGTTCATGTCTGTGAAAACACAGTAGGTCCATGGGAGATGGACATGGTGCAGTTTGATCACAGAGCATCCAAACCATGGCACTTATGTTCTAGCATATGAGCAGTCAGACTTGCCTTTGGAGGGTCCTTAGTTAGCTTAGGAAGTCTGGCCTAAGACACTTCAACTTCTGTGCCTAATAGATGAGACAGAAAATGTGCTAATCTGGGGGGAGATGTGTCTGTGTGTGAGCAAGAGCTTAATCTCAGCTTTCTCCTCAAATAAGCAGGGTTGATAGTGGAAGAAACATTTTGAAAGTGTCCATGTTGCAAAAGACCCCAGTGTCCAATAGACACAATTCAGCTGCCCTTAGGAGTAACTTCCAGAGTAGATCTTGATTAAGAAAATCCTTATGAAAAGGTACAGCCAAACTGACTGAGGGCTTTGAGGTGCAAAGCCTGCGCCTCTGGGATATCACTTTTCCATGGGTCACCAAGGCTTTCCAACCATCCTGCTCTGCTGGAGCTAAGAGGACTAACCTGTGGTGAGCTTCCTGAAGGCTAGAATCTCATGCTCCCCTGGCCTGAAGGAAAGCACTAACTGCAGTGCCAGAAATGTGCTTTTTATAAAAACCACTTTGTTAAATTTTCGTGGAGCCATTTGCACAGTGCCTTACACCTGCTGTGTGCAGGAGACAGCACAAACGTTGGTAAGAGAAATCCCAATGTGTTGCTGCTTCGTGTCAGCTCTCTTGTGCACCCTTTCAGCAGCTCTCCCTTCGGGCCCTGCTGGGGCTGTTGTGATGCATGAGGAAAAGAGCCCTTTTCAGGAGGAGACTGCTAGCTGCTGGGAGAAGTTATATGATGTAGTTCTTCCAAGCTGGAAGTTTGCTTGTGTGTGGTGAACAGGACCAGCTGAGAGCAGTCCCTTCTCCCCATCCACCTTGCCTTGCTTACTTTTTCCTCCATCTCAGACTAATTGAATG
This sequence comes from Ramphastos sulfuratus, assembly GCA_013399055.1. Lineage (NCBI taxonomy): Eukaryota > Metazoa > Chordata > Aves > Piciformes > Ramphastidae > Ramphastos > Ramphastos sulfuratus. The sequence goes on along the minus strand of WBNM01035513.1, from coordinate 69,820 downwards.
CCACTAGGTGTAATTTGTAAGGCAGTGCCATCACGCTGATCCCAGTTATCCCTCCGCTCCGTTATTTCTCAGCAGTGCCCTCTTCAGTTCTTATTAAGGGGAACTCGATGGGCTGTGGTGATAGCAGGGTCACCTTCCCCGGCTCACAAAGAAGCTGCTAAGCAGCAGCATTCTACAGAGGATTACAGCGCTAATCCCTTCAGTTCTTTCCCTCCGAAGCCTGCCTTGCTGATCTGTTCAGGCTGGCATGACAAAAATTAAAATAACCATTTTTGATTACCATGTCTGCACAGTACCTGTGGCTGAAGTGAAGCTGAATTTAGCCTGCCATACTCTTGCTGCTGCCTGAAGAACAGGTCACAATCAGGGCAGTGCATGTGTCCTCAGCAGCGCTGCTTGGCTGGTGAAGTGTCTGCTCCGTTTGCGAGGGGCAGAGCTGTGCTGTACAACACCAGCCCAGCTTCGTCTGTCCCAAACACAGACTCTGCTTGTTGAAGAACACACACCAGAGCTGCAAAGCAGGGTGGGTGGGAAGTTTTGAGTCCACATCATCTGTGAGATGATAAGGATGAAGAATTGAGGTGGATGCACATTAGCACTGCAAGAAGCCAGGAAAGCCACCCTTGGATCTGCTGGTAAAAAAGAAATCCCATGCACTCAAGTGCAGGCAGATGGCCTTTAGCAGGAACTTGGTTGATTTTCTTGTGTTAAATGCAACAGGATTGTTCATGGTTAGGGTCTGTAGGTCCAGGAGCACTTTATGAAGAGCTGTCATCAGTTAAGCATTCTTTCTTAGGTAGTGTGAAACTGCTGCACTACACTGTAAATGCTCTTACCACAGGTTCCAGTTCTTTCCGTTCATGGGAACAATGAAAATGTGAAAAGCAGAATGTGCTGGCAGCCCTTTCTGCCCAAGTGTGACCCTTACCAAAGCAGAACTTACTGTTCTTGGTGTGTTTAGAAACAGTCATCAGTGGCAAAATCATGAGTCTGCCTTTGGTCTACAGTGAGCAAAGCTGGTACTAATTAATGCACTAATTCAGTCTGCGCTGAAGAAAGCTCTGACAATTATGGTGGCTTTTAGTAAAGAGCAAAACTACATATCTGAGCTTCTTCTGAGTCTCTGGATAAGCATTTCTAAAGATTAAAGGTGGCAGGAAAAGCTTTGTGCTGCAGTTAGGCTTTCTGCCTGATGGGCATTCAGAACCACATGTAGTGGTTAGGAACTTGGGCATCTGCTTCAGGCTGCAGGGGCCTGGTGAGAGAGCAGCGAGTTCCACTGATTAAACCCTGCTGTAGGCAGCAGTGAATAAGGACTGATGAGGAAGAGAGGAGCATACCTCATGATTGTGAAGAGCCTGGCTTACCATAAGCTCTGATACCAGACCTCTGGTTTCTGCCATCCCAACCATGCACACACAACCTGGCGCCTGGGCCACTGTTAGTTGCTGACCACGGTTTGGTTTCCTGCCTTGCTTTCCAGAACTGCTTCCAGTTCTTGTGCCCACTCACAGTGTGCTGGTTTGAGGCTAATTGGAATATTTTAATGAAAAAAAAATAGATCATAGGCTGTGAAAAGCAAACACTGATGATGTCTGCTTCACTCATGAGTTTGCTGAAATGTATAAAAACAAGGACACAAACACAGATAAGGCAGAGTCTGTCTCTGTTGGAGTCTGTGTTTATCTTCTGGATTTCTGTTGTTAACCCAACTCATCACTCTGCTTCTAACTCCCCTTGCTGATCCTCCAAACTCACCTTGCACGTAAGGCAGACCTGGGATAAGGTAGAGAGGTGGGAAGAAGGTGGAAGGGTGTCTGGGAGCCCCTCCTGGGCACTCTGATTTCTGGGCGGGGGATTGTGTTTCTGTATTGCCTTTAACTTGTATATTTCTGTATACAGATGTAAATATTGTAATAGATTGTAAATATCTGCTTGTACATTGTGCTAAGCTGTGAATACAAAGCTCCCTTCCTTAACTTCCAGCCAGCTGAGCCTAGTCTGGGTGAATTCACTGTGTGAGGGGCGCAGGTAACTCCCAAAGCATCACACACAGGCATTTCATTCTACCAGATTATGAAATTACTGGAGTGCTGCAGGGTATGTAAGGGCTTCCCATGCTCTCCCATTATCCCCTGGGAGGGCTAGAGGAATTTCTGTAGTCATTTGGGCCATTACCTATAATGCCTGTGAAAAACTCTCCATGTGCAAAAGAAGATCTCAAGGTGCTCCACTGAGGATGAAGCAATTTATGATACAGCTCTAACAGGGTATGACCAGCTCAGCTAAGTAAATGTTTCCTTAGCTGATGCAAATTGCATCCTCTCAACACTAGTGGCTTTTATTTATTCTTTAATATCACTTTAGCTTATTGATGTAGTGAACATGATCTACTTCAGCAGCTGAGCTGATGTGCATAAGGAGGTCCTTGTCGGTGCAATTGCTTTTGCAGTCGTCACCAGTCTCTGCCACCTCAAATATATTTATTCTTCCATCATGTATGCACCCCAGGCACTAACTGTATGGTTCCTTCTTCCACCAGTTTATTCTTGTACCATACTGGTTACAGTCTTAATTGGACTTTGGTGCCTTCCTACTAGCTTCATTTCCTCTACTTGTCCTTCTAATAGAGAACACAGGATTCGATATAACCTGAGAACCCCAAAGATTAATCACTCCAAGTGTCTCTCCCTGTACTTCTTCCCTTTCAGTGCTTCCTGCTTTGCCTGTGTGAATGTCATTCCTTGCCCTTCAGCCTGGCTTTAGATTTAATTCTAGTCAGAGCATCATAGTAAATTCTCACTAGAAGCACTACTGGATAAACAACTTCATTTACTGTCTTTGCTGTCAGCTCTCCTTATCTAATGGTTCTGGTTCTGATAACTAAGCAGTTGCCTCTGAGCAGCCAGTTCACTCCTCCTGTGCTTCTCTGCTCAGTTCTCCAATTATTTTGTCTTTCTTCTCTTAATAGAGTGACTTGGAGAAAACTACTTGCATAGAGTTAGTGAGAGCAGAAGGGTGCAGGTGCAGACTTTTCCAGGTTGCAAGGGGCCTCTGAAGCTCTGTTTGCAGACCCTGCTCAGAGCAGCTCCAGCTGTCTCACTTTGTCCAGGTGAGGTTTGAATATATCCAAGGATGCAAATAGTGCAACCTTCCAAGCAACTTGGCTCAGCGTTTGAGTGCTCCACAGATTTCCTCCCCAAGGGTGTGGTGGTGGAGGGAGTTCTTGCTCCCTCCTGTTGTCCAGGGGTCTTCTACGTAGAATCTGATATTTTCCTCTGACAGCAAGAAGTTTTATATTTGAACTGAAGTTTGCCCCTCTAGAAAAGTATGATGGCAACTTCTCTCAGCACTACGTATGAGAAATGAAATAGAAATTATTCCTCATTGCAGAAAAAAAGCCTATGAGAGACTTCACCTGAGCCCATGATTGCAAAATGAGAGGGTGAATAACAGCACAGTGGCCTGATTGCATTGCCCGATGGATGAGCACCACCTGCGGGGGGTTGGCAGGCACAGGAGGTGATACAACAGCAATAACCTCGGTGTTGCTCGCTCTGCCCTGTGGTTGTTGTAGGCACTCAGTGGTTGTTTTCACTGACACCAAAGGGAACACCATGACAGCTGCATTTTCAGATGCTGAAGCACAAATTCTCTTATTTCCAGATGTGTGTCACAGGCACCTCCTGAAGCACTGATTCAGGTGCCAAAGCAAAATGGAGAGGCCAGAGGAGTATGGAAGCCTACTGTGTGGCTGTGACAGCATTTTATCATAGCTGATAAAGTTGCCTACAGATTACCCAGTCCTAGCCAAAAACACCCGCAGTGTGCAGCTGCAGCCATGCACACTCCATGTGCTGCTGTAGCTCCTGCTGCAGCTCCCCAGCCTGTAGCCCTGGCTGAATAGGCAGCTGCTGCCATTGCATTGCTACTGCTGTGTGACCAAGATTCTGTTTCCTGAGTTGCATTGTTCAAATCCAGCTTTCAGAACTGAAAACTGATCTCTAGTCTAAGGGTTCCACAGGGCATATGTGTGTGTGTTTACAGTTTAGAAACTACATGGGGCAAACCCTTGCTTGGACAGACAAATTAAATGGGCCAGGATATCCCCACACCTCCCTCAGTCTGAAATGGTATTGGTTTGTGACCAGAAGAAAACAAAGCTAGAAAACTCATTTGGATTGTCTGCTTTTCAGTGTCTCTTAATCCTGTTTCTGTTCCTGCCTGACCAGGCCCTTTGCACACACTCAGTTACCCACACCTGTCCCGAGAGCAGAGCCAGAAGCCAGACTCTGGTTTTGGTATCTGCACAGAGCTTGCTGGAATAGCTAAACCTGAGGCAAGCAAGATCACCTTGGAGGCAATTTCTGAAGAGAGTGGCTCTCCCCACTGCAGCTTTGCTTGGTTTATTTGCTTGTCACAGATCTGAGCATTAACAGAAGCCTCTGTGCTTTGATTTGGCTGCTCTGCACTTCCTTGGTGCTCAGAGGGATCCTAGGGAGTGCTCAGAGCACTCAGCTGTGTTGCAGCCATCTGCTTCTTGATAGAGTTGCTGCTTGGTGCTTGCCAGACAGGAAGGGTTTCTCCTCAGAATCTGTCACTTGGTGCTGACATCTGAAGTTGAAGAAGGCTTCCCTCAGTGCCTTAGTCTTTCACATTCATTTTGTGAGTACAGTTTAATCGAGTCTGCAAAGATAATAAAAATGAAACCTCTGCCCTTGTTCCTCAGCTTCATCAGGAGTTGCTTTTCAAACTAGGCAAGGTTAAGGCTACAACACAGGTTGGAAGTGGAAAACTTGGGGACCAAGAAGTTGTAGATTGGTGAGACAGTTGTAGATAGGTGAGATTTCTGCTTCCTTGGGCATAAATGTTCTTAGTTCTAACAGTCTAGAGCAGAGGGAACCTCCATAACCTGTGCGCACCTCTTTGCCTCCAANTGGGGAGGGTGGAGGGGATGAGCTCTGAGCTCCCTGCCAGCCTGAGCCATTCCAGGAGTCTGTGACAATCTTTTCTTGGGAAACTTGCTTAGGAAATGAAAGAGCAGTGCTGTGGAGACACAAATTCTGCCAGACTGAGCAAGAGGATGGGAACAGAGAAAAAGTGACGGAACTGTATTGAAGAGTGGGAAAATAGGAGGGGTTGGGATTATGTGCCTGGAATGGGAAAGATCTGATAGGTGCACCAAAGGAGAGACATTACCAGTGACAGACATTTAGGAGTGGAGCTGAGCTGGAAACACAAGCTAATACTGGCCTGCTTCTCAGACTGTGTGAATATTCTGTTAGAAAGGAAATGGATTTCTTTCCCGTGTGAAAAACTTACACTTTCACTGCTTTTTGTTCACTTTTGTTGTTTGTTTGTGTTTCTTTTTTTAAAAATTCTTTGTTAGCAGTGACATGGAACCAAGGCTGGTGGTTTACCCAGGCATTTCTCCACGTTGGGAGCAGTAAATCTCTTGCTGTGTTTTTAGTAAAGCAAAGAAAGTGAAGGAGGAGAAGCTCAAAGTGTGGCCAGAAGCTATGTTGGAACAGTGTATTTCCCTGTAACTGCTCGTGGTGGCTTTGTGGTCCCAAGCAGACCTTGGGCAGTGACTGCTTCAGGTGGCAGAAAGCCCAGGTCAGGAGGTGACAGATTGCCCATCAGGAGTATGTGGATTGCTTGGACAGGGAAGCAGGCGTGAACTGTGCAGAGAGTGGGCTTGGGTCTGGTTCACCCTGCAGACCTGCTCCCTGCACAGAGGGAGGCTCAGGGAGTGGAGGCAGGCAAGGGAGAACAAAACCTTTGTAGCACAAGTCCAGCATTGCAGCATCTTCTACCATATCAAATTGTAAGAGATTTTTCTGTAGCTTTTCATTGCACAGAGGCTGGGGTTTGAGGTCAGTTAGGAGAGATCTACCTGCTAATAGCAGAACTAATATTCTCAGTTTGTTCCTGGCACAGTATGGGACTGTGGGATCCTGTGTTCAGGTCCAAGTCTCCAGTCCCAGAGACTGGAGGCTCAGTTTGCTCTGGTGGCTGGAGAGAAGCCCTGCTCTGTCCTGTGAGCAGAAGAGGAATCGTGGTTCATCTTTCTGCTGGGCACTTGCATTATGGCAGAGAGCTGCTCTCTGTTGGAAGGCTTTTAGCAGGGAGGAGGTCACTTGTCTGGTGCAGGTCATATTCTTTCCTCTCTTACAGCTGGTACAAGTTGAGAAGGGAGGAAGGGGAATTTTACAGACTTAAGCTCTTACCAGCTGCAGCAGCTTTTTCAGTCTCTAGCATATGTGTTTGCATCATTTTTGCTGAGGGGAGAGATCAAGCTTTGGAGGTACCACTGACTTTATTGCCCAGAGCTAGTGCTTAAGAGGAATGGTTTCTGGCACTTAGAGGCAGCATCAATCAGGTGAAGAGGAAAACTTCATTACAGTCCTTTTTGAGTAGAGATGTTAATTTAGTCTGCTTGAATACATTCATGTTCCATGCTTGCTAAGCTATGTTTTGGGCATCTAGGCATAGCCTGGGCATGCCAAAGACCCAAAACTATTTCTGCCAGTGCCTGCCCGCACATCCTCACACTGACATCATAGTGAGCAGGCTTCTACACACAGAGTAGAGAGACTTGGCAGCTTCCAGTCATTAAAAACCAACAACCTGTTGGCTTTGTATAATTGCATTGCTCACAGCACTGTCAGCTGGGAAGAGCCTTGTACAAATCAGTATTTCTTAGGTTAAACTCCAGACGCAGTACACCACTAGACCTGGAAACTCATATCTGCATGAGGAAAAGAAACTGTTTGAGCAAGAGGTGCTGCAGTGTTTTAATTCAGTCAAGAGTTAAAAGTCAAGCCAAGGAACACACAAAACACATCCTGTGCTCTGCCAGCAAGGCAGCAGCTCTCAATTGTCAGCTCCTGCTTATGCCCTTGTTGTTACTGCGCGCAAGTACACACCTCGGATTGTGCTGCAGCAATATTCCTTTCCCTGTAAGCCTCAGGAATGGAAATGCAATTTCTGTCTGCAAACAGGCTGTGAAAGCTGGGAAAGCTTCCCTTCAGCGTGGGGCGGGGGGCTGGAGAGGGAAAGGTGATTTTTTTTTTTTTTTGGTGAAGCTAGCCAAAGGTGTATCTGCCAAAAGAAAAGTGTCTGCTGACAGTTCCTGTGTGGCTGCAGCAACACATTGGGGTTGATCTGCTATTAAACTTGTCCAGCAGACACTTCATGGATGGTGTAGATGAAAATCTGCTTTTGGAGGAGCAAATATCAGTGAGACTGAAGCAAGTTGCCAGCACTGGAAGTTCTGAATGTCACTTTCCTGGAGTTTTGGTTTGTTTGTTTTGGGGTGGTGTGGATTTTGTGTTCCTTTTGTTTGTTTGGGTTTTGTATCCTTAGTGCTACCTTCTTGAGGAGGAACTCTCCTATCCAGTTTTAGACACTGCTCATTGCTCTCTGGCTGGTTGTGGCTACAACTTGTGGTCAAACAGAAGCAGAGTAATTGTTGGTGTTGGGGGTGCCAGTCCTAGCCCAGCTACGGAGTTCAGAGGAGAGGCTGCTCTGGGAGCCCAGATGGTGTTTCAGAGCTGCTAGGTATTGGAACTAGTTCAGTCACTAAAAATAAACAGGAACCCCAAAGTTCAAAAACAATTAGTAATAGGTCCCCTTGGAACATCTTTTCTTTACCGAGCAGGTTTCTGTTCAAAGCATTTTGGGGGTGAATAAATGGGCTGCTGGAACAACACAACTTCTGCATTTGTCATATCCTGAACCTGCCTTGGAGGCGAACTTGGTCTAGGAAAGCTTTCTCTAGAAGAAAATGTTTCCATTTGGAGCTGGAGCTGGAGCTAATTAAAAACCAGGGGATATAATAAATTAATGCTAACATTGGGTACATTGAAAACTTTGTCTTACTTTTTTGTAGCTGATATTCCTGTGACCTTCTGTCACCCCCCTGCAGCAGACATAAGTGGTGACTAAGCTTCTTGCATCCGTGTTCATGTTCTTTTAAATCTGTATCTGCAGAAAGCAGTAAGAAAATCCACCAAAGGAGGAAGAACCCAATCTTTCAAAGGCCAGAGCTGCTCTCTCTGTGCCAGATCTAAGCAAGGACAGCACTTGGCCCTAGTCCCAGTAGTACTTTCTTCAGCATGCCCACTGGAATCACACTGCCTGCCAATTATTTCTGAAGCACATCACTGCTTCAGTAGCAAATAGATGCAACTATTTCCTGTTAAAATAGTGAATGCCACCAAGTCCTTTAAGTGTATTTTGATTTGGAAAAGCTCTGAATTTGTTTGGGGAAAAAAATGTTCATTTCTCTTCAGCTGTTTGCCCATGTGAGCTGGTTTTGCTCTGGGTGGCCGAGAAAGGCACAGTAATGTGTGGGAGTGACTAAAAATAGTAGGAAAGGACCAACCAGGGCAGAAAGATAGAAGAGAAGACTGAGGGAGGAAAGAGACAGCTTCAGAAAAAGAGATGGAAGAACTACACTGAAAACATAAATGCCAGGAGGAAGAGAAAGCAAACCACTTACACAGGTAGATGTTGAATCTGTCAGAGCAATCCTTGACTTCCCAGCCCTTCACATCTTCTTTGTTTTCAGATCTGTCTCATCATATTCACTTACAGGGCCTAATTTTCTGTTACACACAGCACAACCAAATGTAAGCCATGAAACAATTAAAAAGTAGGACTCCATAAGCCTGGAGCCTTCATGAAAGCTGCAGGTGCAGTTGTTTGTTTCCCCTCAGTGCCACTGGGGATGGCTGAGCTGTGTGCGTGGCTCAGGTGCCCACTGTTAGCATCTGTTAACCAAAACTCTTCTAGTCCAAATGCCATGGAACAAAACCTCTTCTAAAAGCAAGAGGCTGTGCCTGGTGGGTGTGTGGGAGGGCAAACAGCTTCTCACAGGCTGCATCAGGGGGCAGGGCTCTCTTGCTTCCCATAAGGAGAGGGATTGGAGACATTTTAGTGAAGAGCTACTCCAGTTGTCACTACACAGTGTGTGCTCAGGACCCTGCTCTCTGAGCTGAGTCTCTGCCTGACTTCTGTTCTGCTCTTGTTCATCCTGTGTATGCTAGGAAACACTTTCCTACATGGCTTTTGGCAGGCTGCCTTCCCATTCCCTCCCGCTGCTGCCTTCTTTTCCTCTTCCTTTCCCTGATTCCTGCTTATTGGATTCACTCTGTAAATCTTTTGATTGTGGATTTTGTTGTGGTTTGTGATGTGCCCTATGGCATGGGATATCCCTTAGAACCCTTAGGTCAGCTCTTCTGGCTGTGTCCCCTCCTAACTTCTCATGCCCTTCCAGCCCACGTGTTGGCAGAGCAGCATGAGAAGCAGAAAAGTTTGGAATCTGTAAGTGCTGCTCAGCAACAGCTGAAACATCCCTGTGCTAGCAGCACTGCTTTGAGCACAGGTGCAGAACACAGCCTGGAGCAGCTGCTGTGGAGAAGATTAACTCTATCCCAGCAGAGACACACAACTGAACTTGGAGCCTAGCCAGAACATCAATTCAGTTTGCCCTGACTGCTCCTCTGGCGGGCCAGCTGTGTACTGGACAGTGTGGAAGGTCATCAGCTGGCAGGAAAACACCCAAATGCAGTTTTGCAATGTGGGTTTGCAGGGATGAAATCTGTGCTGAGAATCCTGAAGGATCTAGGAGGAGCTTCTGAGCGAAGGAGGAGCTCTGGCTGCTGGCGCCTGGGCACATCTGCAGAGCCGAGCTAGCGGCACTTCTCCAGGGACACGGGAGCAAGTTTTCAAGTGGGTGAATTAGCTGCACGTCCTGTAGAGATGGGTACAGATTGAGAGGATGAGAAGAAAGGCATCAGAAAGGCATCTCACTTGTTTGTGGAACTCGGACTGTTCACCTTTCCTCAGCAGAGGAGGAGGGTGCAGGTCAGGAGCAGCCGTTGGAGCGCTGGCTCAGGCCACTCGCTTGCAGCCTGCCATCCTGCGCCCGAGTTCCCTGCAAAGGCTCCCCCTCTGCTGAAGTGCTGTGGGAGAGGAGTGTGCCGAGCTGTGGATCTGGGTGGTACTTAGATCACCACCACTCTAGTATGTCGGCCTGCACCTGCCCTTTGGGAGCATGCTGCACCTTGCTAAAGGGCTGGCATTCAGGCTGCCAGACTTCCCGTGCCCAGTGCCCGCTGCTGCACCAGACAGCTGTGTGAATCGAGGTGATTCCTGGGGCAGAGCTGAAGATGCTGCCTCTTCTTTTACAAGCAACTTCCAAGCGATTCCAAGAGCAGCATCTGAAAGAGCTCTTCAGTCACAGGCCAACCTGACCCTTACCCACCTTGCCTCCCTCTGATCAAACTCACCCCGAGTGCGTCAGACCGCTCATCCCGCAGGTCTTGGAGAGGAAGGGAGGCTGCGGTCGGAAGGGGAATCTCTTTGAGCAGAGAGGTCACGTTTTCAGCACAAAGGCTCAGGAAAACTGTGGGAAGCCTGCTTGGAGAAAGGAAAAGAGAGGGAGGCAAATGGAGCCTTTGAGGGCAGCATCTGTAGGAGCTGCACTGAACACAGAGCAGAGCTGTGGCTTGCTATAAACAGCTCTAAGTCTTAAAAACAAAAAATGCTTCCTCTTCATTTCTTTGGTAGTTTTTTCTCCTCTGTGTTGCTCCCCCTCTGTACAATTAAGAGGCTTCTTTCCTGGCAGCGTTAATAAGGTGGCTGCCAAGTGAGAGGCTGTTGAAGACCTAGAGTGCAACAGTAGGCAGTGCTACCTTTGCACGCACCAGAACTGCTCAGCGCTTTGATGTGTGATTGGAAAATGCTTATACAACCACTTTGGCAGAGATACTTAAGAGAAACAAAGGTTGCTAGAGCTGCACAATTTGCAGAAAACAGCTTCCTGCCCTTGTTATTGCCTGGAAACATGGGTTTTCAAAGCAAAAGCTGCTGGGATGAAAGAGAATAGCAAATGAAAGGAGCGTGCATTCCTCTAGCAAAAATCCTCTCATACAGTGCTGCAGTGACTATTTGCACACACTGGCTCCTGCAAACTTGCTTATTGTTTCCTTCTGCAGCCCCCAAATGGAGCTCTGCTTTCAGGTTAGGGCAGATTGCAATGTTCATCTTATAAAACAAAAGCAATGAAACACAGAAAATCACTAAAACTTAGCTATGCTTGGCATAAAATATTTGCACCTAATGGCAAGAAAAATAACCTGTGCAGCTTGAAGAAAATGCAGCCTGTGGAGTGAAAAGGCAGCAGGGATTGCAGGGAAATCAGGCCAGGAAAGCAAACATTCCAATGCTAAAGCTGAAGTGCTTTATTTAGTGGTAGCTGTAGAGTTCTATGTAACTTTTGCAGTAAGTGTGCCACCCTGATGCCATGGCTTTGGAATGGTTCCTAAAGCAGAAGGATTAGTTTTAAAAGGAGTGTCACCTGCACTTACACCTTGAGCTGTTGGTATTACTCCTCAGAAAACACAGTAGATAGCTGTGACTAACTACAGCAGCCTTGGCAGCAAGCCTTGGAGTAAGGGTGCATGGGGACAGGCTGAGGGAGCTGGGGGGGTGCAGCCTGCAGAGGAGAAGGCTCCAGGGGCACCTCAGAGCTGCCTGCCAAGAGCTGAAGGGAGCCTGCAGGAAGGCTGCAGAGGGACTTTGCATCAGGGGGGCTAGAGACAGGCCAAGGGGCAATGGTTTGGAGCTGAGGCAGAGCAGGCTGAGAGTGGAGCTGAGGCAGAAGTTGTTGAGTGGGAGGGTGCTGAGAGTGTGGCACAGGTTGCCCAAGGAGGCTGTGGCTGCCTCCTTGCTGGGGGTGCTGCAGGCCAGGCTGGATGAGGCCTTGGACAGCTGAGTGTAGCTGAGAGGTGTCCCTGGGCATGGTGGGGAGGGTGGAGAGGATGAGCTCTGAGCTCCCTGCCAGCCTGAGCCATTCCAGGATTCTTTGAATTAACTTCAAGGCTGTCCTCAAAGCAAAGAATGAGGATGAAGAGGAGAAAGAAAAGAGATTTTTCAGTAATGATTCAGTTTCCCGCTAATTGTTTTGCCTTGAGAGAAGGCATCAGGCTAAATGTAGTGATCGTTTTAGTTTACTGGCTGCTGAAGCTGGCATTTGTGATAATTGTTGTTCACAGATAAAGAGTAATCAAAACAATTAAGAGTGCCCAGGCAAATGAAAGAATGTGTTAGGTCTGTCTTCACTGAAATTATCAGAAGGAACAGGATTTGCTTTTTCTTACTTCAAATCAAACCACAGAGCCACTAACTGGCCACAAATCCGTACTCTCAGCAGAGCTAGCAGCTAGAGCTGCAGTTGTATGACTCTGGCAATTCTTTTCTGGCAAAACTAATATTTATTAACTCAAAATATTTGGCAAATTCCTGTCTGTTTCAAGAAACTGCTTCTTCTCAAATAGACTCCTCCAGATCTCCAGCATGTTTTTGATGTCTTGAAAATCTTGGTTTGGAGCGTCTGCCTTTCACAGGAGCACTCTGAAGGGGCAGAAATGAAACCCAGGTGTTTCACCTCTTAATATTTTGGCCCAATTTAGCATACAACTTGTGTCAGGATGGGTTGCAGAAGCTGTTCACCTGTGCCTCTGATCAGGGTAAACCAGGAACTTGGATGGGTCTTGTTGGATGCTTTCTCCAAAGGGCAAATTTCAGCACTTCCTTTGGCTTTTCAGGAATTTTCCAAACTTCAGACAGTGGAAGCTTTTAGTCTGCAGCCTCAGTGATATTGCTCAGGTCAGAGACTGTCATGTCCCTGGGTGGTGGTGTGCCTTGGAAAGAGGCTGCTGTACCTGAAAGATGTCATGGAATGTCATAAAATGTCAGGGGCTGGAAGGGACCTCCAAAGATCATCTGGCCCAGTCCCTNCTAATGCACCCCAGAATGGCATTGGCCTCCCTTGCCACCAGAGCACACTGCTGGCTCATGGCCATCCTGCCATCTGCCAGGACTCCCGAGTCCTCCTCCCTTCACTGCTCTCCAGCAGGTCAGTCCCCAGTCTATCCTGATACGGATGATCTGGATCAACTGTTTTAAATCTCACTCACCTCAGCACATGTCCTCCTTTACCTGTTTGTGATGCTGATGGTCTGGGACACACCTGGGAGCTCAGGTGAGCTGTGCTGGCTGCCTGGGAGCTGCCTGCAGCCCAAGCAATGCCAGGCCAAGACAAATGAGTTCTCACGACTTGCATTGTGTAACTGGCACCATCATTCCTGAACGCCTACTAAGGGCCTCTTGTTACAGCTGCTGTGCTGCCCTGGGAGCTTCGGCTGGGGCTGGGTGGCTGTTGTGTAATTGCCGATGTGCAGAGCTGGCTCTGCCACGCTCGAAGCTCTGCCAGCAGCGTTCCCAAGCCCAAGCAGCCAGGACAGTGACTGTCAGCTCCATCACTTCTCTCTGCAAGGCTTGCTGCCACCATTTTGTGCTTAGCTTAGCAGATAATATTACCTCAATATTTGCTTTCCTAGCCACAACACAGTGAATGCTCCAGAGCTAACAGCTGGTATGTGACTGCTGGAAACTCGGGAAGCTGGACACAAATCCTGTGGACCCTGCAAATAAAAGATTTCCCATCACAGTGGGGAAAACCAAACATGTTCCAGCTGCTTAATATTGTTAATTATCGCCCTCTATCAAGCTAATCAGGCTGCAGACAACTCATAACACAGATGATTGTGGCTTTCAATGGTAAGGGGCACTGAAGGAACGTAGAGGCTCATTCAACACCCTCTATGCTAATGGCTCCTGGTATAAGTTAATGATTAATTATTAGAGAAACAAAGCAGATGAATGATGTGCAGAGAGCCAGGGAGAGAGTCAAATGGCTGCTAATGTGGGACTGAGTAGTTCTCTTCATTGAACAGCACCCAGTAAAGCACATCTGCTGATGGACTGGAGGAGATCACCTGGAGCAGGAGAGTGAATAGCTTTGTATTCATCCTGTTAGCCATCAGCCTCCCAGACTGGGCTTTTCTTAATGTTTGCTTTCTTTTCAAACAATACTCTCTCAGTTACTTTTTTCACTTTTTTCCACCCCCAGTTTCAGTTAAGAGCTCAATTATTTTATATTTATTTTTCTATAAAGCATGAGGATTTATAACTAAGGCAAAGAAGAGGGAGAGGGAGAAACCCTACATTTTATATATGTACAGAAGATGCCTCTGAGACTCCTAAAGACAACTTGAGTTCTACTTTTTGACTTCTGAATTGTGGCTTTTTCAGTTCTGCTTTTAGTGTAGGCCTGTGTGTGTGCCTGTTTGTCAGCCAGCAGCATGACCATTTGTGTTTGAGGCACTATCATTGTCCCTTTGGCAGGGGATTTACCTTGCAGCAGCAGTTCTGTCACACTGAATAACCTCCATGAGATATCCAGTAGCTCCCCAGCATGCCTGCCGCTCGTGCTTCATTCATTGCACTCTTTCTTACATGAGTTTTGCATGATGTAAATATACTCCCTCATGATCCTAGGGGGGATTTTGTTACATTATAGAGAGGCCTTCAGGAAACACCTGATTTTACTGAAATGCACCCAAAAAGTCCATGTACCTCTCTTCTGGACCAGCACAGCTCTAGCAGATCAGGTGTAGCCCTCCAGTAGTCTTTCTGGGTATTTAGAGATTACTTTAGTTATCCAGACACAGAATGAACTCAAAACATCTTTCTACCTCTTCAATCTTAATTGAGGTGATTAAAGTTTATTTTGTGAGGTTCAACTTTTAAATCAATGCATCCGTGCATTTTGTTTTATCGAAATAACACCTTCAGCTGCCCTGGTTCCCCACCCTTCCCAGCAGACTTGTTTCCAGCCAGCTAGCAGCACGCCACTCTTGGTGTCTTAAAGGATCCAGGACCTGAACCCTGATTGTTCTTTGACAGAATGAAGTTGCTGAAAAGACTCAAGATAACTGCAAGATGCACTTCAACACTCATTTCCCCTTCAAATAATAGTACTTCAAAAAGAAAAAAAGCAGCTCTACCATCAGCTGCTTGTTACTGTAGTAGCAAAACCAGTCACGCTGCAACTGCTGTCCCTTCCATCTGGCACAGGTTTCCCTCAGCCTCAGCAGATGTACCACGGCAGGTTGGCACAGGACACCCCAGCTCATCAGCTCAGGCTGATGCACTGCTTCCTTTTACAGCCAGAGGAGATTAGAACTCTTACAGTATTCTTGGGCACTCCAACACAGCAATTGTTTGCCTGTTGTGCCAAAGCATACTTTAAACTGCTCAGTGGATAGGTTACTGAAGGTTAATTTCCATGTTTGCTTGAACCTCATCCATCACTCAACCACATCCAAGTCCTCTGGATGTTCTTCTACCTCATTAGCCACAAAGAACTTCATTAAAGTTTGCCCAGCATGGGGAAAAAAAGAACCTAGGTGGTGAATTCTGCAAAGTTAATTTAGAGCCACCTTAATATCTTCAGATGTGTAATGAACATCCATCTATCTATCTGTCTATCCATCTCTCTCTCTCTCTCTCTCTATCTTTTTACACACACAGAGAGAGTGGTTTCAGAACACAAGGGCCACTTTCTTGGACCTTTCTCTCCACAGTTGTTTAAAGCATTTCCTAAAGACCCCCTAGCCATCGAGGCTGGATACTCCTGTTTATCTCTCTGCAATGGCTTGCATTTGTAATCAGACAGTGAGTAAAGGAGTATTTGGCACTCTAACAGAGATTCTTTTGCATGTCATTATGCTGCTATTGTTCAGAATGAAGCTAAATTTCATAAAGTACAAGGAATCTAATAAAAAAACAGCTCTGAATAAAAGCTTTTGCCTTTCAATCTCCTGAGAGTTGCCTGTACCTGCTTCAGTCTGCTATAAGCATCAGCCAAAGATAGAACAAATGTTGCTAGGAGAGGTAAACAAAAGAGAGGGGAAAAAAGCATTAAACCATGGAAATTCATCTCTGCTGTATGTTCGAGGCATGGTTCTGATCCTTTTGTCTTTAAACAGCCTTCGAGGTATGATCCAAAGCCTTACAACAAGCACATGCAGTTTGTGTATGAGAGTCTCTGCTGCTGTGCTGCACGGACTGGTTGGTAGGACTGATTGGTGCCATACCTGGTGACAAAGGGAGGGCTGAAATCAGTGCTCTGAATGCTGCTGAAACCAAGGTCAGCTGCAGACCTGGAATTCTGCACTTGTCAACTGAACCAACTGTCTTGTACATCTAGGACACCTGTGCAAAGGAAATCACCAGCTGTTCATTAAGTTTCACAGAACCTTAGGATATTTTAACTACTGGGATTGTAATAGGCCTCAAATTAATTAATTTTTTCTATGGAACAGGAAAATCTGGAGGTAACTGACCTTGAAATAGTAAAACAATTTCTGCTGGAGATGATACTGTAAATGAAATTCCATTGTAATGAGGGTAATGTAGCAGCTCTGGTAAATGCATCCCATAAAGCAATGTTAGCCTTGAAAGATTCAGGAGTCGATTGCTGTATGGCACAGTGAAGGAGGGGGAACTCGTTGTTGCTGCTGCTGTGTTGGTGTCTGAACTGCTACCAAGCCTTTCCTCGGAGCAGACACTTTCTAAGCGGTACTGGTGTCAATGTTCCTGCTTCAGCTCTAAGACGCTTTTGCAGGGCAGCTACATGCAGCCTTCCAGGCGTGGGTGCCTGCTGCATGCCAGTGGAGCAGGAAGAGGTGAAGAGCTTTTTCCTCAGGGTGGGTGATGCAGAAGTGGCCCTTTGGCAGGGGTGATGGGAACCAGTCCTGCCCTGCCAGCTCCTCTGAGTGGCACCTGCTTTGCCCAGGCACAGCCCTCGCCGTCCTGGAGGCAGCAGCATGGATCTCTCCTGCTGTTCTCTCTGCTGTGGCCATTGCTCTTCTCCTCCACTGAATAGCCTTTAGAGAGCTTTCAAGAGCAAAGCATCAACAGAACAGCAGTCGAAGGGCAGTGAGAGAGCCTTGTCACACTGCAGTTACCCGAGAGGAGGTGGTGGGGCTTAGGCTGGGTGTTAGGAAGAATTCCTTCACGGAGAGGGTGGCCAAGCATTGGAGCAGGCTGCCCAGGGAAGTTATCACCCCTGCAGCTGTCTGAAAGACCTGTGAATGTGCTGCTTAGGGATGTGGTTTACTGCTAGACTCGGCCATGCCAGGTTAAGTGTTGAACTTTACTACCTGAAAGGTCTTTTCCAACCTTTCCCTTCTTTCTGCAGGGGAGTTGGACTAGATGTCTCTTAAAGGTCCCTTCCAACCCAGTATACTCTATGGTTCCATGATTAAGTGATGCTATGACACTGTGCAACACAAAAGGGATCTGCTCTGCATGTGCGGTGTTAGCGTTTTTCAGTGGGCTCTCAGTATTGAACCTCCACAGCAGAGACAAAAAGGGAATTAATAGCACAGGTTCAAACTGGCTTAGCCTGCGGTCATGCACATTGTAGGATAACCTAAAACTCTCTTCAGAGGGTCACTCCTTGCAGTGCTCTGTTATCCTTTCCAGTCAAACAGTTCATGCTTGTACCCTCCTTTCAGCAGGGCTCAGGTTGCATTAGTTATGATTTCCTAAAATACAGAATGTCCCAAGATGGTTTAACCTCTTTTACTAAGGGACACCAAGTGAAAAGCAGAACACCTTCAGCCACATCTCGCAGTCTTTCAACCTAGCTCTAACAGTGAGTGTTTGCTTCTGAAAGGCTTTCCTGTTTCTCTGCTTAAACATGCACCTGGCTGCTGTTTCACACCCCCTGCAATGAACAGAACATGGTGCAGAAGAGAGAGTGGAACCCAGGCACGGAAAGAGAACCCTGCAGAGGTGTGTTAGGACTATTTGAATCACAAGTTCAGATGTGCTTCCACACTGCATAAGCCTTGCAGAGCTGAACTTCCTGAGAGAGTGAACTTGATTTGCAAGGCCCAGGAGAGGAGGCACCAGCTGAGCAGCTTTGGTTCATTATACCACTGCTAATTTAATATTCTTTTACAAGCTTGAAAATAGACTTTTCCCTGCCATCTCCTTGAAAGTCATGCCTGTTTGACTTCTCTGTCTTAAAAGGCACTAAAGCACTTGAGGAACAGCTCTTGTTGGTTTTTTTCTGGTGGCTATAGAGATTTGTTGTATTTGGAACATTTCCCATTTATTGTATTTTTGCAGGAGTTGATTTCCAAGATTACCACTCCACATTACACAGCACTGAGAGAAGGAGGTTGGCCAGGACCTCATGAGCTGATCTAATCCAACCCACCTGCTCCAAGAAGGGTCAGAGTAGGTTAGGACCACATCTGTGTAAGCATCAAACATCTCCAGAGGTAGAAACTCCACAAGCTCTTTGGGCAACCTGTTATGGGTTTTGACCATTCTCACCAGAAAAATATTTTCCTACATTTAAACAGAGTTCCCTGCTTTTTAGTTTGTGCCTGCTGCCTCTCCACTACTGAGCAGAGGCTGCCTCCACCTTCCTCGCCTCTTCCTTCAGGCTTTTACATATGTGGTGAGATGCCTCTGAGCCTTCCCTGTCCATGCTGAGCAGTCCCAGCGCTCTCAGCCTGGACCTCATATGGGAGTTGCTGTAGTCTTTTCATCATCTTTGTGGCCTTTTGTTGGATTTGCTCCTGTTGTTTGCTGCCTCTTCCAGAGAGTCCTGCTGCTGCCTGACTGCCAGCTTGTTGCCCACCAGGTCCTTCTCAAGCTACTTTCCACACTTTGGTTATACATGGCTGGAGGAAAACATTAGAGAGTTACTAAAGAGACCCAAGCTTCTTTCCAAAGGTCACTTCACTCTGACTTACCTTCCTGTGATGACAGCAACCAGCCCAGTGTAGAAATTTAAGCATCTGATTCTAGTTAATCTTACGAGTCCCACCTGTGGGGAAGGGGGTGGGTGGGGGTGATACTGAGAAGCTGTTTAGGAGACAGGGGTTATGGGAAAGCACTGGAGAGCAAAGCAAGGAGCTAACTGAGAAAGTGAGGTGAAGTTACTGTGTTGAAAGTAGCCAGGCTTTGTTTTTTGAGGTTCTGTGGTGTCTCAAAAGTAATTAAAGGCCCAAGTTATGGGGAAGGGGACAGAAGGAAGTTCAAGGACTATGCCTGCCAGCAGTTCCTCCAGCCAAGCCAGGCTTCTGGGAAGCAAGGTAAAGTACTCCTGGTGTGTGGAAGAGGTTTAGCTGTGTAAAGTGACTAGAGGGATGCCTGAGTGACCTGTCCTTCATCAGCTACTCCTGCTCTGTGACATGTCCCTGAGCTGAGGGGGTCCATGTGCCAGCAGAGCTCTGGGGGGGAGGTGAGGTGCCTGTCTCTTGTCAGCATTGCAATGCACAGCCTCTGGGAGAGCATCTGCTGAGGGCAGCCTGCCCGTGGTGAGCCAGCAGCTACTGCGCTCCACGCAGGGCACAGCTCTCAAAGAAGCCTCAGCTCTTGCTTTAGATTTTTTCACAGCTGTCTCAGCCCTTGATAGTGAAGGAAATGCCATTTTTTGCTTCTAGTGGAGGAAGTTTGAGTTTTCTTCATTGTTTTAGTTGCTTCCTTTCTCTGAGAGTGGCTTTTCTGTGTTGCTCTGAATAGTTTTGTGCTGTCTTACATTGGTAACGCACAGTTACTGCCGTATTTGGTTCTTAATTTTAGGGGGAAATAATCAGTATAGCAAAGTGCCTTGAGCAGCACAGGAGAATTGCACGCTCCTGTTGCTGGTCTTCTCCTGTAAATATCTGTATTTAAGGAAAGGCACAACCTGGCTTTTCAGCTGAGCTCACAAAGGGGTGGGTGTCATCTCTAGCTTGCAGTTCCTGCCCGCTGGAAGGATTATCTGAAATCCCAGGTGGCCTGGAGTGGTTGCTCACTGCTGTTGGTGGAGGTATTTGTTCCTTCTCCACTGTAAGAGAGTTAAGGGAGCTTTTATGCAAACAGCACAGTTGTTCTGTGTGGTCGGTGAGCCCTGCAGCTGTATCAGGATGTTGGAAAAGAATTGGAATCGTTTAATGTGCCAAACTGCCTTTTGTTGAGCTGAGATGTTGACAAACACTTCTCTGACACTCCTCAGTCATTTAGTCAGTGTCCTTAGAAGAGAGAAGCAGCCAGATGGAGTTACACAGGAATTGCAGTGCTCTGTGGGATCCAAAATCTGCCTGTCTGGGTGGGTTTTCTTTCTCTTGTTTTTAGGTATGGAGTATGTAGGGGATGCAGACCTTGGCAGTAAGGGCAAATGGTTGAGTTGCTGTTTACTGAAACCTGAAAGACAAAAGGTAGCAAGGCTGAACTTACAGAAACCGTCTGTGCCGTGGCACTCTGGGCTGGCAGCAGGTGCTGACTGGCCCTTGCAGCAGGGCATGCTGCTAGCTTTGGTGCCCACCATCAGCAGCTGTTTAGAAGAAAATAAAAATGACACTCGATGGCATATTTGACTAGTAACAAGCTGTAATGACAGTGTCTTGTGCCAAACCCCATGTAAAGAGCCCTCTGCCAAACTCTGCCTAATCAATGTGCTGTGATACAGCAATTAAAGAGCATTTGGAGCAAGCAGCAACTCCCATCCAGGCAGCAGAGAGTGGTTCAGCACCAATTTGAGATGTGGGCACCTGGCTGCAGTCCACAATGGCTGCTGCAGTGACTGACCCCTCTGAGCACACAGCTGTGCCTCATCAGTTGGCAAAGCAACCCAAGCAGTGAGGTAAAGATGTCAAAGCCTTTCGGGCTGGCACAACAAGCACGTTTGTGACAGTGGTGCTGATGTCCTCAGTGTGTGAGCCTCCACACTGGTGTGCCTCTACATGTACAGCTCCCACTGCCTGTGAAGGCCAAACACAGCAGCACACTGCACTAATTGGGTAGGTGGGGAAAAAACCCTGAGTGTTGCAGATGTCCACTGGCCCTCCCTGCAAGAGCTTCTGCCCAGCTCTGGTAAATCAACACTGGCACCAGTGCTCAGTGCAGTTCAGGGAGGGAAATCTGCAGCCCATGCTGGGGAGATTTCACTGAAACCTTTGGCACGTGAGATCATGAACTCAGTGACTGGCACAGCAGGCATGCCCTTGCATCTTCTGGAGCTCTCCCTTCCTATCATGGGATACCAGGTTAGAAGGGACTTCAAGGATCATCTGGTCCAACCTTTAATCATGGGATTGTTCTCCTTTCCATCCCAGCTGGTTTAGTTTCTTTGCCACCCCATCGCCCTCTATGGAAGGTCTCATAACCAAGCCCCTTGGTTTGTTTCATGTTACACCATCTGCTGGTTGTGAGAAAGTCAGGCCCACTGCTGGGCTTGCAAAGATTGCCTCCTGCCCTCTCAAGGCTGAGCCATTAGGGGCCTGCCTGCTCTAGCTGGTGTTCAGGGTTGTGTGTTGCTATTAATTCTCTTTCACGAAGCTTTACCACCCCTCTTAGAAGCTCAGGTTACCTCCAATTCTGAAAGCTGTGCCTCCAGCCTGCTCACAGTGCCACAGGTTTGTTTAACAGACCACATGGGAGTGCTGGGCAAACAGTACTATAATTAGCCAAACAATTGCCCTGCTTATTGCCAGCAGGCTCAGGTGGGCAGTGTCTGCTTGGGTAATCAAGGACCCTCCTTGCTGTAGCTAATTCCGTGTGCAGGGCAGGGGGTGGCTTTTGTAGTTGATTTGTAACTACTAATTTGCTGATCTATTGATACTGTTGTAAAATCTATTCTCAACCTTAGAACCACATTTAAAATGTAGTATGCCTCAGCCATCATCACTGTGCAGTGTTGGCTTACCTTCTGATGGAAGGCAGAGAGCCCTCTTCTACTGATTTTAGAGGTGAGGGTATCCTACAGCAGTAGCCTTTGGGTTGTTTTGCTGATTAAAATGGGATCATTTTGCCAACAGGGCTAAGCTCCTTTACCCTGCAGCTACTACTTTCCTTGCCCACTTGAGCAAATAATCCACTCGTTCCAGGGAAGAGCCTTCTCAGCAGAATCTTAAGAAGGTATCTGAAGGAACTTTACCAGATTGCTCCAAACTTTGTTTCCCTGGTAAATGGCCAAATGAAAATGCTGAACAAAAGACGCAGCAATCTAATCATGGAACAGCTGCAAACTTACTGAGTGTCATCAGTGAGTCTGCAGATGACACCAAGTTAGGTGGCAATGTTGATCTGAATGAGGGTAGAGAGCACTTGGGTCACAGCAACCCCAGGCAAGGCTGCAGGCTGGGGGCAGTGTGGCTGGAGAGCTGCTGGCAGAAAGGGATATGGGGGCTGTGATAGACAAGAGCCGAGTGTGAGCCGGCAGTGCGCCCGGGGGGGCAAGAAGGCCAATGGCATCCTGGCTTGGATTAAAAATGCTGGGGCCAGCAGGAGCAGGGAGGGGCTTGTGCCCTTGGACTCAGCTTGGTGCGGCCACACCTTGAGTGTTGTGTTCAGTTTGGGGCACTGCAATACAAGAGAGATGTGGAGGTGCCGGAGTGGGTCCAGAGGAGAGAAACAAAGCTGGGGAAGAGCCTGGAGAGTAAATCTGATGAGAAGAAACTGAGGGAGCTGGAGATGGTTAGTGTGAGGAAGAGGAGGCTGAGGGCAGAGCTCATTGCTGTCTGCAGCTACCTGAAGGGGCACTGTGGAGAGGCTGCTGCTGGGCTCTGCTCACAGGGAACTGGAGACAGAACAAGGGGGAATGGCCTCAAGCTGAGACTGGGGAGGTTTGGATTGGACAGTAGGAAAAACAATTTCACAGAGAGAGTGGTCAGGGACTGGAATGAGCTGCCCAGGGAGGTGGTGGAGTCCCCAGCCCTGGCTGTGTTTAAGGGTGGTTTGGATGTGGTGCTTGGGGCTATGGTTTAAGGTGAACCATGTAGAGTAGGGTTCTAGGCTGGGCTTGGTGCTCCTGAGGGGCTGTGCCAGCCTGGCTGTGTCTGTGATTCTACCTTTGTATCAGACTCATCGAGCAAAGGCTGAGGCAGAGCGTTCCTGTATTTTGTGTCAGCGTGTTTGCACTGACATGCATGGGTGCATGCCTGCATTGCACAGTGTACACACCATACAAACCAAGTATTCTAAAGCAATATTGCTGTCCTGGGCACAGGTGAGCTACAGTGCCAGCTATGAGTGCCTCCAGCAGCACTGCTGGGCCACTGGAGTAGAGTGGAAGCCAACCAATGGAGCTCTTGACTGTGCAATAAAGAATTGCTGTACTTACCCCTGACACTGTAATTGACAATAACACGATGAAATCTGGGATGCTGTTAGCAGTTGCTGCGATGCCCTGGTGCCTCATCAGAAGGATGCCCTTAGCTGCCCATGGTAGAGCATCTTGCAGTGCCAGGGGCAGCTCCTTGGCCCAGCTTCCTGGCATCAGACCAAACTGACGGGGCTTAGCGTGCTTACAGGTGACGCTTCCACTCTGCAGTGCCTGACTTGGTGGTGAAGCTGTGTTCCAAAGCTGGGGACTGCCGTTTGGTGCAAGTAATTGAGAAGCCTTCAGCAGCAGGCTCTGAAGAGCACTTGAAAAGGCTTCCCAAAGTGTGGGCTTCTGTAAAGTCATGTGGTAATGGATTTATTGATGTGATCTTTGAAACGTTTCTGAATTCTTCTCCTGGTGGCAGAGAATGAAGAAGAAATGTCTTTAGGCACTCTGGCTCAGGCTGCAGCTCTCTAGAAGGATCCTTTCAAATAAGAAATTAGAAACATCATCCTGAGTGCACTGAAACAGCTTTTTCAGGCAGGAGCCATCACTATTGCAAAATACCATGTGGGAGAATGTTCCATGCTCCTGCCAAGGAGGATTTGCTTGACTATATTGCCCTGGGAAGCAGGTGCCAGACTTTTACCTGCAGGAGGCTGGCGAGTGTGCAGCTCCCATTAGTGTACAAAGCACTGCTGCTGGTGTTCACAGGGTGGCTCACTGCTGAGTGCCACTGTGAAGGTACTGCAGTGTAACTGGGACTGCTGAGCTAGGGAGAACACCCAGCAGAGAGAAAGGGCACAGATGGGTCTGTAGGTGCCCCTTTCTGCAGGCCCATGAGTGGGCATATCTGCCTAGAGCTGTACCACTGGTGATGGAAGCAGGGGGAGAGGGCTATGTGTGAGGGAAGTGCCAACCTGGTGTGTGCTCTAAGATGTGGTTTGTGGCAAGTGACTGGAACGGAAGCCAGCAGCTGTCAGACTGGAAGCTGCAGCAACTTCATAGTCAGATGGATCCTCATGTTAATTGCAATAATTAACTGCTGACATAACTCACAATTAATTATGAGGCTTCTGCTTTTTTAGGGGTAGAGAGAGAGAGGAGTAAAAGAGACTCTCAGCATGCTGGCAGTGGCATCCAGGGCTGATGGCTTCTTTCAGAAGGGTGATTTATGTGTTTTCACCAGTGCTTTAACATGAAGTTTCAGGTTCAGCAGACACCAAATGCCATCCCTAAACAAAGGAGGACTAAAATCCATCTCTAGTATCTAGCACTAATGGAAAGTCTGTGCTGGTTATTGATCTTCTCCCAAGCCCTGTGTGTTCCAGTGGGTACAGGTAAATACAGTTGGTGGTTGGGCTGCTTCTCTGCTCCTCTTCCCCTGTGCTCCTCCTGGTGTCTCCTTCATTCAGAAAGGAAACTCGCCTGACTTTGCACTGGGCTTTGAAAGGTGCATTTTACAGTTTCATCCAAAGCCATTTAATTTTCACACATTCAACATGGATTTACTTCTCAACTTCAAACCTTGTTTTTCTTTAATCCTTATTTTCCTGTTCTTATTTTGAATTCTTTTCCTTGTAATGTTGACTGTCATGTGGCAGCCTGATAAGGCAGATGTGAAGAAACACTTGTCTGAAGTGAGGAGCACAATAGTAATGCCTTCAGCTGTTGTTTGATAGTGAACAACAATGGGCTTCACTTTCAGCTGCAGCTCTGGATCGTGTCCAAGGAAGCCCTCTGGCCCCCATCCTCTTTTTCCCTCTGCCTCTGTGATTTCCTGGACATCATTGCCTCATCGTTGTTTTGCTCAGCAGCTTGAGTGCCATTTTCAGGCAGGGTAGATCAGGTTTAGGTCACACCAAGGTGTGTGCTTGATGCCGTTGATGCTGTGTAGTGCCTGGTTGCTGAAGTTCACCTCTGTCCTGAACCACAGGTTTTTGTAGCCCCGGCTACAAAAGTCAGCTTGGACACCCCTTTTGCAAGGCATCAGTGTGAGCATGGTGCCTGGTTTGGTGTGTCTGTAGCTGAGCAAACAGCATAAAGCTGATGATGTTGGCTACCTGCTCTCTGTTAATGGCGCAGTGATTCAAGGGGAGTCTTTGCACTGATCCTGTGATCTCTGTCTAAATTTCTGCACTCCAGAATGGGCTCTGAAATCTTCTGGTGCCCTGGGCTGAGGTGCAGTTCTCATTCACTGTGCTGCTGGAGTGATGCAAACAGTGCTGAAGGGTGTTGGGACAGGCCAGTGCTGGAATGTTGTCAGGCTGAGTGTGCAGTCCACAGCATTATTCAAAACATAAAATCATAGAATGGTTTAGGTTGGAAGGGACCTCAAAGCTCATCCAGTTCCAGGGCAGAGACACCTCCCACTGGAACAAGTTGCTCAAGGCCTCATCCAGCCTGGTCCTGAACACCTCCAGGGAGGTGGTGGAGCACAGAATCAGCCAATGTGATCTTCAATCTTTGATCATGTTGGGTGATTTTGTGCTCCACCACCTCCCTGGGCAACCTGTGCCAGTGTCTTACCACCTCACTGCAAAGAACTTCCTCCTAACACCCAGTTTCAGTCTCCCCTCTGCCAGTTCAAACCCATTACAAGACCTTGTCAATAGTCCCTCCCCAATCCTCCTGTAGCCCCCTTCAGATACTGGAACTAGAAAGGGATTTTTTCTTCCTTTAGGCTTGCACTGAGTCTGTGCTTTCACAAACCAAGACTGAGCACTCTGGAATTCTGGATAGTTCATTCCCTAGCACTCTCACCCCTCACATTCTGTCCCTTAGGTAGCAGTCTGCTGCTGTAAAGGCTGCTTTTGGCAGCACAGCTCAGCTGTAGCAGGAGCTAAGCTGCAGATTTAGGAAGTACTGAAGTGGCATGTGGCTTGTTCCCACTGCTGGGGACATGAAAGCAGAGCACAGCCGTGCTTCGGGTGCTTTGTTCTGTTTTGTAGCCTGTTTGAAGATGTTTCTGCCGGCTGCTCTATCTTACAAAATAAGTGGGGCACTGTACAGGAGCTCCCCGTGTGTCTGTGAGCTGTGGCAGCAACAGGAGCTGCTGCAGCCAGAGCTGCCAGTGCTGTGTGCAGCCAGCCAGGCTGTCAGACTCCACTCCAAAGCTGCTGGGTGTGTTACAGTGGTGCGATTGGAGTTGGCTGTCATTTGTCTTGCCGCAAGGCATCCCTTTGTCTTCTGTATCTTCAGGCTGGAATTCAGCACCTCAGCAGCAACTGGCAGCAGCCCCTGCTCCTGGGGTGGCTGGGACCTCAGCTGCAGATCTCTGGGCTGAGCTGTCAGGTCAGCTGTCAGTGAGAGCTACCAGTAGTGGGGTTTCTAACAGCACCTTGGGTCACAAAGCTGTAGCTAAGTGATAGGAGAGTTTCCTTCAGCTCTGTGTTTATCAGTGTCATGGACTTCAGAATGTTCCTAGAAGAAACTCAAGTTGCCATTGCCACTCAACAGTGCTGACTTTGAGGGCCTCCTCAGACATCCTTGTTGCAGCAAGCACTGATTTGTGGTGCAAACAAACCCTCCTCTTGTGCAGTACTGTGTCTGCTGAGTGCTCCTCTGTCTTGGTATCTCTGTGTTTGTGTAGTCACAGTTCAGACCTTCGAGTCTCCTTGGGGGAGAGAAATGAAAGTAACTCCAGGCTAAAGCATCTGTTTCCAGAATGCTTCCTGACTCGACCAGCGTCAGCACCGGCATCACATAACGGATCCCAGCCACTGCTGCAGCATCACAGCTTGCTCCTGGAGCTGCTTGGTCTGCCCATCCTGACCAAAACATGTGGCAAAGCAGCACACTGCACAGAACCAGTGACTGAGAACCCACAGCAACGCTTCTGCATCTCTGCTGTGGGCTCAGGGGTGAGAGCTGTGCAGTGATGATGGGTAGAACTGGAGTAGCTGGTGATCTTTCAACTGCATTAGCTTTATCAAGTGTAAACTCTGCTTGAGATAGAGATGATTTTAATCAAGCTGCTCTGGGGGAAAAAAAAAATATCCTGGGAAAGTATGAGAGCACCATTCATGTTTTATGGAAGTGCTAATCCAGGCTCTGTGCTTAATTTATTTTGCCTGGTAACTCAGTGCTTTCATAGTTTATTTAATTGAATTATGAATCTGTGCAAGTGAAGTAATTCTGTTTCTCAATGAGAAAACAATTAAGAACCAGAATTAGTCATTTATTTCATAACTATCCATGAACAAATGCTGACAGTGTAATCCATGGGAGTGATGGCTGCATTGATGTGTCAGCTCACCACAGCACCTTCCCTTTGTCGTGTTGCACTTGGAAACTTCAATGGCAGGTGTGAGAAGCACCAGTTTAGGTATGATCAAGAAATGCTCTTTGATAACATTCATACTCGGGCAGGTGTTGAGGCGGCGGGGCGCTGCG